>JADKXX010010714.1:0-23627 GCA_017310255.1 Butorides virescens
GGGGGGGGGGAGGGAGAGCAAAGGGGGACGGCGGGTAGAGCAGGGCGCCGCAGGGGGCGCCCTCGGGGGCGAGAGGTTTCTGTGCGGGCTTTGAAAAGGAAAAGCGCCAGCCGGCAGGTTAGGTTTTTCCTCCGGAAACACCAAGGAATGCCTCTCTTTCCCCCCCCCCCCCCCCCCCCGCACGGGAAGAAATGAGACAACCCAACGGGCCGTCGCGCCGCTTCCCCAACTACATTTCCCAGGGTCGACGCGAAGCGCGGCCCTCCCTTCTGGGCCGGGCTGGGCTGGGCGGGGCGGGGCGGGGCGCGGCTGGTACTTAAGGCGCGGTGAGAAGGGCGCTGGAGATGGCGGCGGGGCTGTAACGCTGCCAATTTGTGCCTCACCTTTCGCTTCGCCTCAGGCCGCCCTTGAGCGAGGCGCTCCCGCGGGGAAGGGGTGGGCTGCCGCCCCGGAGCAGCTCGGACCGCCCGCGCCCGCGAGGTGCCGTCTCCCGCCCAGGTAAGTCTCTGCCGGTCTGTGGCTCTCTTCTCCCGCTCCGGGGTATGTGTCCCGGTGCGGGGCTTGGCTGGAGGGGCTGTGGGTGCTGCGCAGGGGCTGCGTGAGGGGGAGGGGGTGTGGGGAGGGCTGCGTGCTGTGCTGTCGCCAGCCTGCACTCGGTTGCAGCAGGTCGCTTAGCTGGCATAACGACGGTAACTGCCTGAGGTAGAAAAAAATAAATATGTTTTTATCTGCCGGACATAGTTTCCTTTAAAGAGGAAAGACGCGGGCTTGCAGGCTGCTTTTGCTCCGAAGGCAAACCAGGGATGAGCACATCGTTTTTCCTTCTTCCTGGAAAGAACCGCCGGAGCTGGCGCTGCCTGGCTGCCCCTCGCCTCCTCCATGGGCTGTGGGGTCGAGCGTGTTCAGGTTTGCCCCACTCGTGGCAGAGCATAGGCGTGGAGCTGTGAGTTTTGAACTAGGGTAACGTTATTGTCAAGCTGCCTACAAAAGGATTAGTCTTCTTACTCTTCTTCCACCCCCCCTCCCCCCTTAAAATAGCAGCAGGTAGGGAGCAGAAAAGCTGATTTGTGCCCTGACTGAGTTCTTTAGTCGTGTCACTAGGGCATCTTCAAGGCGATTACTACGTGGAGGTTTTGATGTTGTCTGTTTATGTCTTCATTTACTTTTCTAAAAATAAGTTCTCTTGCAGAAGGCTTGCATCATAATCTTTTTTCCTGATGCTCATTGGTAAGAGGAAAAACCTCAGTTCTGTGACTTTGAAAACTTATTCTAAATGCTTGTTACAGAATGCCTTTAACAACTTAAAAAAGCTGCTGTTTTTTTTTTGCCTTTTCTTCATATAATGAGCAGTGTCTATTACAACTAGTTTGTAAAGTAATGACAAGAATGCTTCCTAAGGTTGTTTTCTGAACTATGTAACCAGAAACCCAAGACACCTGAAATTAACATTTATTCAGCTCACACTTGAGCAATGTGAAGCTAAGAGATGAAATGTACTTAATAGAAGTTGTTGCTAACAAACAAAATGTTGCTTGTATAAACAATTGTGTGTATATGTTAGTATACACTTTGACAATGGTTTGTTTTCTTTTCAGTGAAGAATAATGTCCCTGTTTAAAGCTAGAGACTGGTGGTCCACCATACTTGGAGAAAAGGAAGAATTTGACCAAGGCTGTCTGTGTGTTGCTGATGTTGATAATAGTGGCAGTGGGCAAGGTAAATTCAGAATTACATGGTTGCTGACTTTTAAGCTACACAGCTGCAAGTTTGCTTTGACCAATGCATACTGAAAGCTTGTTAGCCAGGCTAGTTAGCTAGTTAGTTTAAAGTCTGCTCTCTTTAATGTGTCCTTGTAGGCTTAAGACCAATTCTGTGCAATTTGTCTTTGTATATTTGTAGGTTTCTAAACATCTTAACTCTTGCTTGTGTTCAGTAGTAATTTCTCTCATGGTAGATATCTTTAAAATACAACATTTTCAGTTAGTCATGGGAGCAAACATATATCGTAAGCTGCTGAAAAATCTTAAGAAAAAAAGGTGAGAGCTAAGCTAAGAAGTTAAAAAAAAAACTGGAAACAAATACCCCTGGAAAATAAGGAGCCTTTGAAATAAGTGACTCTGATTAAATCCTGCTTTTCTATGAAGTAATTAATAATGTGGAATGATCTTTGCTGTCAAGGGGAGTTCTTGTGTATGTATGTTTTTCAAATGAATAAATATTTGGGAACTTTATGATATACTTGTGTTCATCTTGAAGTTCTGTTTTTGCTCAGTAGTTACTTGAGTTTGATTTCACCATTGCCATAGTCTTCTAAAAATTATTTTTGTTTTTGATTTTCCCTTTTCAGGAGGATTTGAACAAAGCTCAGCTGTTACTGGTTTGGTGTGCAGCTTTTTTCAGTAGAAATTCATAGAATCATTTAGGTTGGAAAAGACCTTTAAGATCAAGTCCAACCATTAACCTGACACTACCAAATCTACCACTAAACCATGACCCTAAGCACCATGTTTGCATGTCTTGCAAGTACCTCCAAGGGATAGTGACTCAACCACTTCCATGGTCCAATGCTCAGTAACCTTTTCAGTGATGTATTTTTTTCCCAATATCTAATCTAAACCCCTCCTTGGTGTAATCTGAGCCCATTTCCTCTTCTGTTATTTATTACTTGGGAGATGCCCACCTTGCTACAGCCTCCTTTCAGGTAGCTGTAGAGTGGGATGAGGTCTCCCCTCATCTTCCTCTTCAGGCTAAACCCCAGTTCCCTCAGCTGCTCCTCATGGGACTTGTTCTCTAGACCTTTTACCAGCTTTACTCTTCTTTGAATGTGCTGCAGCCCCTCAATGTCTTTCCTGTAGTGAGGGGCCCAAAACTGAACACAGTATTTGAGGTGTGGCCTCACCAGTGTAGAGTGCAGGGGGACAATCACTTCCCTGGTACTGCTGGCCATGCTATTTCTGATACAAGCCAGGGTACTGTTGGCTGCCTTACCCAGCTGAATATGAACCAGCAGTGTGCCTAGGTGGCCATTGACCAACACCCCCAGGTCCTTTTCTGCTGGGCACTGTTCCAGCCACTCTTTCCCAAGCCTGTAGTGTTGCATGGGGTGGTTCTGACCCAGGTGCAGGACACAGCACTTGGCCTTGTTGAACCTTATATACTTGGCCTTAGCCCATTGATCCAGCCTGTTCAGATCCCTCTGTAGAGCCTCCCTACCCTCAAGCAGATCAACATTCCCATCCAACTTGGTGTTGTCTGCAAACTTAGTGAGGGTGCATTCAATCCTCTCATCCAGCTCATGGATAAAGATATTAAACAGCACTTGCCCCAATACTGAGCCCTGTAGAATACCACTTGTGACCAGCTGCCAGCTGGAGTTAACTCCATTTACCAAAACTCTTTGGGCCCAGCCATTCAGCCATTTTTTTTTTACACAGCAAAGACTATACCCATCCAAGCCATGAGCAGCTAGTTTCTCCAGGAGAATGCTGTGGGAAATAGTGTCAAAGGCTTTGCTAAAGTCTAGGTAAACAACATGCACAGCCTCTCCCTCCTCCAATAAGCTGGTCATCTTCTCATACAAGGAGATTAGGTTGGTTGAGCAGGACCTACCTTTCATAAACCCATGCTGATTGGGCCTGGTCATGTGGGTGTGCTGTGTGATGGTATTTGAGATGATCTGCTCCATAGCCTGCCTTGGCACTGAGGTCAGACTGACAGGCCTGTAGTTCCCTGCATCCTCCTTCTGTCCCTTTTTGTAGATGAGCATCACATCTGCCAACCTCCAGTCAAGTGGGACCTCCCCAGTTAGCCAGGACTGCTGATGAATGATGTAAAGTGGCTTGATGAGCGCTCCTGCTAGGTCCCTCAGTACACTTGTGTGGATCCCATCTGACCCCATAAACCTGTGTGTGTCTAAGTGGTGTAGCAGGTCACTAACCGTTTCCCCTTGGATTATGGAGGCTTCATTCTGCTCCCTATCTTCCAGCTCAGGGGGTTGGGTACCCTGAGAACAACTAGTCTTACTATTAAAGACTGAGGCAAAGAAAGCATTAAGTACCTCAGGCTTTTCCTCAGCTTTTATTTCCCCTCACATCCAATAAAGGATGGAGATTCTCCTTTTGTTGCTAATGTATTTATAGAAACATTTTTTTAATTGTCTTTTATGCAGTAGCTGGATTAAGTTCTAGCTGGGCTTTGGCCCTTCTCACTTCCTCCCTGCATAGAATCCTAGGTTGGAAGGGACCTCAAGGATCATCTGGTCCAACCTTTCTAGGTAAGAGCACAGTCTAGACAAGATGGCCCAGCACCTTGTCCAGCTGAGTCTTAAAAGTGTATAATGTGCTGGAGTCAACCACTTCCCTGGGGGGGATTATTCCAGTGGTTGACTGTTCTCATTGGGAATAAATTTCCTTCTCGTGTCAGTCGGAATCTCCCCACGAGCAACTTGTGTCCATTCCCCCTTGTCCTTTCCATGTGACTCCTTGTAAAAAGGGAGTCCTCATCTTTTTTGTAACTACTTTCGCACAACCTCACAACATCCTCGTAGTCCTCCTGAGTTGTGTTCCCCTTCTTCCAAAGGTCATAAACTATTTTTTTTTTTTTTCCCCTGAGTTTCAGCCAAAGCTCTCTGTTCAGCAAGGCCAGTCATCTTCCCTGCTGGCTTGTCTTTTGGCACATGGGGATGACCTACTCCTGTGACTTTAAGATTTTCTTCTTGAAGAATGTTCACCCTTCCTGGACTCTTGCCCTTCAGGACTGCCTCCCAAGGGACTCTGTCAACCAGGCTCCTAAACAGGCCAAAGTCTGCCCTCTGGAAGTCCAAGATAGCAGCTCTGCTAATGCCCCTCCTTGCTTCTCTGCGAGTCAAAGAGAGTATCATTTTGTGATCGCTGTGCCCAAGAAGGCCTCCAATGATCGCATCACCCACAAGCCCTTCTCTTTTTGCAAACAATGGGTCTAGCAGGGCGCCTTCCCTATTTGACTCACTCACCAGCTGTGTCAGGAAGTTGTCTTCCACACACTCCAGGAACCTCCGAGACTGTTTCCTCTCCACTGTATTGTATTTCCAGCAGACATCTGGTAAGTTGAAGTCCCACATGAGAACAAGGGCTAGCAATTGTGAGACTTCTCTCAGCTGCTTGTAGAATATTTCATCTGTCTCTTCATCCTGTTTGGGTGGTCTATAACAACCTCCCACCAAATCTGCTTTGTTGGCCTTTCCTCTGGTTCTTACCTGTAAACACCTGACCCTTACATCACCATCATCAAGCTCTAGACAGTCAAAATATTCCCTAACATACAGGGCTACCCCACTGCCTTTCCTTTCTTGGCTATCGCTTCTGAAGAGTTTATAGCCATCCATTGCAACAGTCCAGTTGTGCGAGTCATCCCACCATGTTTCTGTGCTTGCAACTATATCACAGTTTTCCAGCTGCATAATGTCTTCCACCTCCTGTTTCTTGCCCATGCTGTGTGCATTGGTGTAGATGCAGTTCAGTTGGGCTGATCCTTCCACCTTTTTTTTGGGAAGTCCTAATTCCTTTGTGACTGGTCTCAGGTGCTTCTGTGGTTCCAACACATTAATAACCCTTGAGTCTTTGCTGCTGTGTGGGTCTCCATCCCCTGCCATCACTGAGATGGCAGACTGAAGGACCTTGCTAGCACACTGTCCCGCAAACATTGGTGTGCTGCTCCCAGACTTATCTCTAGCGAGCCTAGTTTTCTCCGTTTCCCCCTTGAAATCTAGTTTAAAGCTTTTTCAGTGAGCCCTGCTAACTCCTGCATAAAGATCCTTTCCTGCCCCCCCCCTGCCCCGAGGCGGGTGTACTCTGTCTGTTGCCCACAGCCCTGCTGTTGTGATCAAAAACCCACAGATTCTGCTGGAATTCTGAACAGTCTTTTCCTCATGGAAAAAAAATTAATTGATAGAGAAGCAGGACTTAGTGTGGTGGGAGTAGTAGTCTGCTGGTTTATTTACTTTCTCAGCATTGTATTTTCTCTTTGTTTTTAGACTAGGCTCTTTTTCTTCCAGAGTTCAGGAACAAAAGTGAATCAGCTAGTTGCAGTTGCCTAACCACAGGTCAAAATGTCCTCAGTTAAGTTTAAGTATTTTTAAGGAATTAATCACTAAAATGGATTTAGTTTACTGCTGATGGAATACTTGTTACTGAACTGAGAAGATGAGAGTGGGGAAGGCATTCAGTATTCTCTAAATGAGGTACTTGGGGGTGCAAGTTTTTTGCATCTGAGGAAGAGAGGAAGCAAGCAGCTGTTCTGAACTTTTTTGATATGGGGTTCTGTGGAACTATGCGAAGCCTTTAGAGCCTGGTGAACTTGGTTTAGGAGTATTTGTATGTCTTCCTGACTTGTGGACAAGTTTTATTGGTTTGATTTTGATCTGCATTGATATGATGATCTATATGTAGCCAAAATAAGTACTGGCAGTCAACTTGGTTTATTCACTAACAATCAAATGACTACTTGCTTAAAATACTGATTCCAAAGTAACTCTGATGTAACTATTGCATTCCACTTTGAGATAATGGAGAGCTGCCTTGCAGAAAGGGACCTGAGGGTACTGGTTGACAGCCAGCTGAATGTGAGCCAGCAGTGTGCCCAGGTGGCCAAGAAGGCCAATAGCATCCTGGCTTGTATCAGGAATAGTGTGGCTAGCAGGAGCAGGGAAGTGATTGTGCCCCTGTACTTGGTACTGGTGAGGCTGCACCTCGAATACTGTGTTCAGTTTTGGGCCCCTCGCTACCAGAAGGACATTGAGGGGCTGGAGCGTGTCCAGAGAAAGGCAATGAATCTGGGGAAGTGTCTGGAGCACAAGTCCTGTGAGGAGCAGCTGAGGGAACTGGGGTTGTTTAGTCTGAAGAAGAGGAGGCTGAGGGGAGACCTTACCACCCTCTATGACTACCTGAAAGGAGGCTGTAGCGAGGTGGGTGTCAGTCTCCCAAGTAACAAGCGATAGGACAAGAGGAAATGGCCTCAGGTTGTGCCAGGATATTAGGAAAAATTTCTTCACTGAAAGGTTGTCAAGCATTTGAAAAGGCTGCCCAGGAAGTGGTTGAGTCCCCATCCCTGGAGGTATTTAAAAGAAGGATAGATGAGGTGCTTAGGGACATGGTTTAGTGGTGGGATGGCAGGGTTAGGTTAATGGTTGGACTTGATCATCTTAAAGGTCTTTTCCAACCTAAATGATTCTATGATTCTAGAATATGTCTCAAGAGCAGGTGATCTCAAGGCCTAGCTTTGTTGACTTGATGTAGTAATTATCTGGCTTTAGTTTACATTTGGATAAATGTCATTGGCCTCAATCTTAAAATTTCCCACTTCTGCTGGCGTGATACAAATCCAAGATGGAGAAGCTGAAAGCTTGAATTACTCTTTAAAACCAGAATGGGACTTTTAAAGAAGCATTGAGCATCAATCTGGAATGATGGGATAGTAACAGTGGTCAGTGCCACTACCATGATAACTGCCATATTGAACCCTTTGCTGATAGTTTTTAATGGATTTGCCAAAAAGCTAGTTGCTAATCTTAACCTAGAAGACAGAGCATATCAACATTTATTGAATCATGTAACTATTCTGTCTTTTTAGGGTATTCTTTGAAACACTTCTGCAGCAAATTGAATTCCACATGTGCTATTGTATTCTGTAGTCTCCTTTCGTTATTTTTTTTGTAGATAAAATTATTGTGGGCAGTTACATGGGATATCTCCGAATCTTTAATCCACATCCTGTGAAACCTGGAGATGGAATACAACCTGAAGACTTGCTATTGGAAGTGCAGTTACGAGAACCAATACTGCAGGTGGAAGTGGGAAAATTTGTTTCGTAAGTCAACAAGGGGCTATGTTGCTGTTTATTTAAGGGGTTAGATGTGATTTTCTTTCTTTGTTTTGGGGATGAGTTTTTAATTTCCAGGCGGAAAACTATTAAGCACATCTATGAATACTGTAGCATGCAATTGATCTGCTTCTTGAATCATCTTGATATGAGAGAATGTTTACTTAATGTATATGTGGAGGATAATCTTCCAGATACTTGTATGATTTTTTTAGAAGTATGTAGAACAGGGAAAATCTTATATTGAAAGCTTTTTTAGATCTTTAATTCCAGTGAATTTAGTGGAAATAAGTGGTCAGGTAGAAAGGAGATACTATGACTCTAAGGAAAAGGCCTTCTATTTAATTGGCTGTAAGAGAATCTACTTAGGAGAACTTTATTTTAAAAATGAGTGAAAAAACCAAATGGATATGAGGATCATTGCTCCAAGCAAGTATTATTCAATAACCACATACATTACTCTCTTTAAATTCACTTTTGTACCAGCTGCGTGGAACCTAAATTAATTGAACTATAGGGCAGAAGTCATAAACTTAGAATCCTATATTTGCATTCTTCTTCCCCCAAACCTAAGTAGTATTTACTGCAGAGAAAGTCCATGTGCTGTAACTATAGAAAATGTTTTAGATCATTTCACAGGGTGAGGCATTAGAATTTCTGCACAGGGTCACTCCATGAGTACTTGAATAAAAGAACAACTGTTTCCAACTGATGTAGGCCTTTCAGCTTGTGGCCTTTGGTCTCGGAGCACAAGTCTTTGCTGTGTTTAGTATAATTTTTTCTCTCATTTTAAAATAAAGTTCATCCTGCACTATTCCTTTAAGAACTCATTTTTAAAATAAAGTTCTCTTAAGGAGATTCTCTTACAGCCAGCTAAATATATGTTCTTAAAGGATTCATTTTAATTTTGAAATTAACTTCTAATACTGTAGCATGAATTTAAGAAGATTAGTACTTCTGAGTTTTTGTGCTAGTATCTAACACACAAACCTTTGGACTTGGCACATACCTGAAAGTAATTTCAACATGTTACTTGAATTTTATCCTGTATGCATTTTACTTGGAATTTGTCTGAAAACTGCTTTTTAACCTTCTTTACAGTGGTACTGAAGGACTTCATCTGGCTGTGTTGCACTGCCGAAAACTCTGTGTATATGCTGTCTCAGGTTAGTTTACAGATACAAGCTTTCCAGTGATTTTAAGTGTATTCTAAACATTGGATTAGGTTAAATGCTAAACTTGATATATACTGTGTTTGCTTTTCATCCTTGAAGAGCTGCAGTCATGTTTCTTAACTCACTCGTGTATGAAGAGGAAAAACTAGTAATTAGGTCTATATATTTCCCAATGGTGAACAGAGATTTGCTGATCTGCTCAGTGCTTGTGATGCTGTGATGTGTGATGGTCTGTGGTCGGTAGTGCTTGTGAAAAAGTAGTTCTCATTACAGTTTTATGAGTGGGCATTACTGTTCAGCATGCTGATGAACAAGTGGTTGTTTAATGACAACTTACTTTTTAAAAATAAAACAATTACAATTATTTCTGAACTCAGAAATCCAGATAACTACTTAGAAAGCCAGAACATTGGTAATGTAGCCCAAGAGAAGATAGGAGGTTAATACTGGTAAGAAGGTGAAACTACTGTGTTTTTTCTTAAATCTTTTTTCTTCTACTGCCTTTGTCTGGAAATTCTAAGTGCTGAGTTCTCTCTGTATCTAAAAATGCAAGTCACAAAATACCTATTCTGTGCATTGAACTCTCTCTAATAAAATCTTTAAAGCAAAGCACAGGTTTAGAGAGATCTATTGATTTTACCTCCATCTTCAAAATTCAATAGACAACCATATGTTGTTCATTTCCTGCATGCAGGGACAGCTGTGGCTCATTTCATTATAAAAGCATGGTTTTCTTGTAGGAGCAGCTTGCTTTCCTATTCACAGCCTTGTAGGCAGATAGGTTACAAACACTTGTTCTCCTTCCAGATTCTGTTTGCCTTCTATTTATCTTACCTGGAGACACCTGTAAAATTGGTTGTTGAGGGGTGATAATTTGAGAGGTACTGCAGTTTTCATACTTTCCCTTCTCTGTAATAGTGCTTATGTCTTAGGATTGTAGCCTACCAGTACAATTTTTATCAAAATGATTTATTTTAAAATTTGCATTAAAGGCATACAGCAATAAGTCGGTCTAAAAATTTTTTTTGTAGCTATAATTTGTTGTTTGGTCTATATGGCTTAACCATTTAAGTAATAATAAAAGTAAAGTTTTACAATCCTTTAATGGACTTTTCATACTAATTTGTAAGCATTTATGCTGTAATGGTATTTTCTGTCATCTGAACAGGTACTTTTGAACAAGCTTCTTTGAGAAATAACAATCATTATTTCTTTATGCTTTTATGGCAAATTACAGTTTCATCAAGTGGGATTTTTACTTGCTTTATACATGTTGCTATATCTGTAATTCATAATAAAATAGCTATGCTGCTTCTCCTTGACATATGAAAGCATCCTTTAGGGCTGAATGAAGTATGGCCTGGATATTGCATTACAGTCAGTATACACAGATTGACTACTTTCTAACTGTTTTCCTCTGGTGTTGCTATTTAGCTGGTTACTTATCCAGCCAGGGCTTTTTCCCTCATGTTTATTCCAATCCTTTCCCTAATGTGGAATTACCCCTGCTTTAGGGGTAATTGCTTAAAAGCTATACTGGATTTTAGTTGGAGAAATTACCCAAAATGTTAGCATATGCTACAAATATTTAATAGCATGTTGTTTAAGATGGTGTTGGAATATCTTGGTATACTTAAAACTGTGGTAGGATTTAGCTTGGATATCATTGACTCAAACCACCTTTTTCCTGCCTACCTGACTGTTCTCAAAGGCTTGTATTTTTTTTTTTTTTTGCTTGCTAATATTAGTCCTTAAGTTTACTCTACATGATGAAGAACTTTGTTTTCTGCATGGCATGCAGGAAAGACTTTGATTATCAAAAGGGAAGCTTTAGGTTTGGTTTCTTTAGAAAGACTTTGAATTTCTGCTAGTTCCCTGAAGGAGTCAGGAGACTGAAGTCCATGTGGACCGTTTCAGAGAATGTGATGTATATCATAAAATTATTTTTGTTACCATATGTTTGTCTCTTATCTTTGCACCGTCAATCGCTGCATTGAATTTTAGACAGAGTAAAGGCAAGTGATAAATGTGCCCTAAGCATAGCTTTGTCAATTTATAGCTAATGACTAGCTACAGCTTAATTTGAGGCAAAGACTATTACAGCTAAGGCTGGACTGTTAGATGTAGTATATTCACTGAATAACTGGAGAATCGTAATCATTCCCCTTTGAGCAGGCTTTTTTTCTGATCTTAGAGGTGTGTCTAATATGAAGAAAAATACATTTAAGTAATAAAAATCTCAGCCTCTTTCTAAGTCTTTATACCATATTTAGTATATTGAGACCTTATTTGTGGTTCTGGCCTTTAGACATTTTGTAGTTTGGTGATTTTTTTGCAGAAAGCACGGCATGACTCTTCATATCTCAGAGTCACTAGGGGTAAGTTATAGTTTTTCAGGTTGTTTAAACTGATATGCCTTTACTTCTTCCACATTGCATGGATCAAAGATATAAATATATACCCTTCATTTTTTGTAGGAACTCTGGGAAATGTGGAACATGGGAACCAGTATCAGATTAAATTAATGTATGAGCATAATCTTCAGAGAACTGCTTGTAATATGACTTATGGTCCATTTGGTGGTGTAAAAGGTAAGCTCCTTATTGCATATTCTTTATTAGTTGTTTAACTGTGAACAGTTAAATTTTAAAAGTTAAAAAATTTCAATATTTAATTGACTTAAATTTTGAAAGGCAATATAATGCTGCTGTCTAGAGGAAACCATCTTACTATAAATGATGGTACCTTTAATCTGATGCATATAGAAAATAACTGGAGTTAAGGTGAAGCGAAGAATATTAAATGTAGAGTAGTTGTTTCCTCACATCTTGGATATGAATTTAAATAATTGTTTATAATTTAAAATAATTGTTTTCTTCTGTGCTTTAATTCTGGTTTGCTTTTCTGCAACTTGCTTATCCTGGACAAAGAAAGAAGTTAGTATATTTATTCTCTGAACCTAAAATATCAAGTGTCCTTAAAGATATGTAGTGCAGACTCTAAAAAAAAAAATATTAAACTTTAATTGGAAAAACGTAACTGTGGAAAATACTGATGGTATGTTTGTAGTTTTGCATGAGTTTTATGGGTATCAGTCTTTTTTGAACTTGTGACACAATTGTGAATGTGTTTGTGTTCCAGTCTGAAAGAATTTAGGTTGGTTCTACATGACAACTCTTTCTCTTCAGAAATAAAGTTTGCCCAACATAGTGGTAGTCATCTACACAAGTAGCGTCCCTAAACTGTTGGCAGAGTGCCATCACTTTACCAAGGCAGAAAGTTGTCTGAGTCAATATAGCAAATATGTGCAGACAGTTTTTCAGTTCTGTGTCTGTAATAATCTTCTAGTAGTAATTCTACAAGGCCTTACCCTAATCTCAGAATTGTCCCTGGGCTTAAATTCAGCTGACCAAAAGTCATACTGATTGAAGAGATTTTCACCTAGTAATTTTGCACAACCACTTTGGGAAAAACAGTCAACTCGTATGTGTGAGAAGCGTATCTATGCTATGAGTATCTTGGGGGTGAGTGAATAGGGCATGGGCATATTCCTGTTAACAGCAGAAAGACAATAGAGTTTCCTAAATCTGAGAAGAGGGAATACTGTGCTTCCTGACATGCTGTAGTAGGATTGCAGTAGCAGATGTATTGAGGGGATCGTAAGCTAAGACTTGTGAGTGTCCGGAATGGTTTAGGGCTAAAACAAATACCCGTGTACCACCATGCAGTTCTGCAGAATAAACTGTGGATTTTTGACATGCATGTTTGTTTACCGTGGAGATCCGAGTAGAGGTCTGACCACCAGCTCAATCTTTATGCCAGATCTCTCTCTTGTATACCTTATCATGAGCTGTGGGGGATGCAAGTGATATAGTGAAGAAAATGTCTTTGCAAGCTAGGGAGACAGAACATAGTGTTTACCTCAGAACCTACTCAGCCAGCCAAACACTTTTCAACACCCAGGATGGTCAAAATGAAGTCCAATCCTGACAAAGCAGCAACACCACCAGAGGGAACTCTGGTAAGTTCTGCAAACTTTTATTGTTTTCTGGTAGCACTCTGCCCTGGCACGTCAAGCTGCTTGCTTTTTCCTTTCTTCTTCCCCATGTTCCAGTTAGCGTTAGTGTGTTTATTGCTGTGGAAAAAGAATGACCTCAAGTCTTGTTTTGAGGTGACAATAATGTTAATAAACAAGGAAGGCAGAGATTTGTGTAATAAATAATGCATGTTCATATCATAAGCTGAAGAAGCTTTCTGTTGAAAACCTAAATCTAGGAAAATTATAGTGAATGCTCAGGTACCTGATAGGCTACTAAAGCATATATCGAAGCATCAGAGGAATAGGTAAAATGGACAGTGGAGAAAGTTCTTTTGGGGAAATGAAAGAATGTTCTTTTTTTGTAGATTTCCTGGACTGTCTGATTAGATTTCTTGTTAAGGATGTGCTTTTAATCTTGCCCCTAGCCTTTTTCAGTGAATCTATTTCATTTTTTTTAAGTATCATTTTTAATACCCTGTTTTCTTCTTGAGGCTTATGAATGACAGTGTTGTGGTTTTATTTCATCTTGCAAGACCAGCCAGAGTGAACCAGAAAGGAGGTCTATCAAGCATTGTTAATTTTGGTAAACAGATGCCTGTCCTGGTCTGGCCTGCCATATTATCTGTGTGTATCTTTGGCAGATGTTCTGGACTGCAATTGAGAGCCAACCAGTCTGTAAATAAGTAAGGTGTTTTGTTTTTTTTTTTTTTACTGTCTGCCTTCCACAGGCTTCTCTGGAATTCTTGCCAGGCATCTCCTAACAAGTCCCTCTCGCCTTCAGCAGAGGTTAATTCATGATGGTGGCAGTGCTGTAAGTGTGCAGCAGTGAGTTGCTTTGCTAACAGTCTGACCTCTACACCACACTCTAGAAGTGTACTAACAAAACATAGGGAGCGCTTTTGTTTATTGCCTTCTGTTACCGCTGTGACTAATGTGTGTCTTATTGCTATACTTGAGCATCCTTGAAACAACGTGAAGGTGAAAGAGGCACTTCAGAGGTCATGTTTACAGAGCTACTGAAGCAGACAGGGGAATGGCAGTTGAACAGAAGGAGGAAAGCATGTGTACAGGGAAAGCGTGCTGTGGGAGTGTTGGGGAGGGGGGTGAATCTAAGTCCCCCAGGAACATAATCTTTCATCTGAGAAAGCAAAGAACGCTGCAGGAGTTGATGCAGAGTACTTGATCTATGAAGTTGCTCAGTCTTGCTCTGATTTCTCTTGCTGAAGATTATGCTTTTTGCTTTTCCTATTAATCCTACGCTTTCAGAGGTAAATAAACTCAATTCTACCCAGCCATACTAGTTAACACTGGCAAAAGAAAAACAGGATTGAGTTTGTGGACACTAGTTTGTACTGGTGTCATTTAACATATTTTTGACGGTTTTCTGTCCTCTCTTGGGACAAACAGTTATTTGGGTTCTAGTTAATGCTCTGTTTCTTTTTTTTGTTGGACTGCTTCCGAACAGTTGCATGTCAATTTAATGGATACTGCTGAAAATGATCGGTTTGCTTCTGCTTTCTCTTACCTCAGATAAAATACTTGCCTCTTGGCATTCAGATTTCTCCAGTAATTATTCATAATGTGATTTCTACCCATGTGCAGATGTAGTCTGTGCTGTCGTAGTGGGCCACTACAGCTGTGGCCTTAACTGAGATGCCAAGTGCTCTGCTAGTCTCTTGATGCTGCAAGGTTGCATAGTCAATTTTGAGAATTGGGATGTAAAGCCAGTACATACTTTCCATTTCCCATCCTACATTTCCTTTGGCCTCTGGGGTGGCCTCTGCTCATTCCTTTGGAAAAAGTTTCACTTTCCTTTGAAAAAGGAAGGCTGAACAGCGAAGAATGTGGCTGAGGCTTGCCTCTTCCTTACTGCTGGCCCCTGCTTTATAGAGAACCCTGTGGGGAAAGAGCTTGAGCATGTTCTCTTGTCTGCAAGAACCTTTCACAGTGTGGGGTGGGGGTAGGTAAGGTTGCAAGAAATGCTTGAAACAGGCTGAAACAGAAGTCTGAGGCTGGGTGACTGCTACTAAACTAGGGGAACAGTTCCATAAGTAGGCATCAAGATATGCATAGAAGTATGGAAGGGAATTCTGTTTCAATCCAGCAGTTCTTTAACTTTCTGAGTTGCTGAAAATCCCTCAGTTCCCTTTAGATCCTTACAGGGGCTAAAGAGGCAGAGACTTGTTCAGACCAAACTTTCAGTTTTCATAATATTAAAGTTTGGTTTAGGTTGTATTGGGGTAGAATCTGGTTCTCTAATTTACAAAGCATCTTAGTGTCTTTAGGACATCTGTCTTTAAGGAGAAACTGCCTGAAATTTTTCTCTTGAATATTGCCTGACCTCTAGCCCTATCAGAGCTTTTCAGAAATTAAGCAGAATAGTTGTTAGAAGCACATGCTCTACTACTGTTTTATGGTTTGGTTTGGTTATGAAGCTTCACTAAGCTTCCTTCAGCTGTTTGTAGTTAAATGTGCACTCATAAACTTCTCCCTGTGCCTACTCTCTGCAGCTTCATTAGGGAGGAGGGTTTCTTGTGGCTTCTATTGCTGTGGTAGCTGGGGAAGAATGCCTCTGTAGTTGTTTGACATGCTTAAAATGTAGAAACGAACACCAGTAGCTGTGTATCACGTTCCCATGTAAGTTTTTGCTCTCCTGTCCCTGTTAGTTTGTGGCAATTGTAGACCCTTGTTGTTTTATAATTTGGTCTGTTAAACTGCAAATCTGTTTAGCTGAAATGTGATGGAGGTGTAAAACATACCAAGTACAACTGTCATTGCTCAACTGGTAACTTTTGATTTCTTGTATTAAGAAAAAAGGTATTATAGGTTTCTATGAGGAAAGAATTGTGAGGTTAAAAAGCCCTATTTTGTAGTCTAGTTGCTAGCAGCTTCATTCTTGCTAGTGTTGTCAGTTAATGATTTGATGCTATGAACAACTTTCATGTCGAAGAATTGACATAGATGTTCTCGTAACAGGAATGTATGAAGACAATCAACAAACCCATTTATTTAGTTTCATTATAGACAGGACTAGGGGCAATGGGTGCAAACTGAAACATAAGAGGTTTCAGTTGAATAGGAGGAAAAACTTCCTTACTCTGAGGGTAACAGCACTGGAACAGGCTGCCCAGGGGGGTTGTGGAGTCTCCTTCTCTGGAGATATTCAAAGCCCACGTGGACGAAGTCCTGTCTAGCATGCTCTAGGAGAACCTGCTTTAGCAGGGGGGTTGGACTAGATGATCTCCCGAGGTCCCTTCCAACCCTTGCAATTCTGTGATTCTGTGTAGAAGGTCAAAATCTAAATTAAAGAAACGATTAAAACTATGGAATAAAAAAGCCAAAGACTGAGAAGCTGTCCAGTGACTTGCATAGGTTAACAGTGTGCATTTGTCTTTAAAATAGCAGAGTGTGAAATGTGGTTGTCACCACTAGATGGTCCTCTCATTACAGTTATTGGTTAGTAGGCTGCATCTCTAAAGCTGCATTTATACTTGAACTGATTCTACAGATGTGTTTACTGCAAGATTTAATGAAGTATAGAAAACACAAACGTGCTTTCTGAAAACATGTATAGCTAAAGGTGTTTAACTGAACAAAATAAAATGTATTCTGTTGTTTGTAGAACTTTAGCAAAAAGGTGAAATGAACTTGACTCTTACTTTCAGCAAAACTGTTAACGGGACAGGGATGTGGGAAATAACAAGGAAATCCTTTAGATGTTTAGCTAGAATCCTACACAAAGCTAATGGAACAGGTTGCCCAGAGAGGTAGTGGAGGCCCCATCCCTGGAAACATTCAAGGCCAGGTTGGATGGGGCTCTGAGCAGCCTGATCTAGTTAGCAGTGTCCCTGCCGACTGCAGGGGGGTTGGACTCGATGACCTCTAGAGGTCCCTTCCAACCCAAAACATTCTATGAAAAAAAGTAAATGAAAAAAACCTATAAATATGAAAATATAAATCAAGCACAGTATAGGCAGAGTTAGTTGTGGTTTACAACTTCTTCAAAAATCTGTAGCAAAGAGAAGGATTACAATATAGATCTTTGCATTTCTTTGCTGCTTTAACTTTACCGTTGTTCCTTGCAGTCTCTGAACACTGGTGCTAAAATGAAAATGTGAAACTATTAAGAAGTGACATAGGAAGATCAACTCATCATTTTATATTATTGTTAGCTCAGACTTTCAAAAATGGAACTTAACAAATGCAATGACTTAAAAATTATGTAGAATGCATATATCGGCTTTTAATATTTCTGACTTCTTCCTCACGACCTTACTGAACTCTTCCTCATGATCTTGCAGCCATAAGTTGAGTTTGATTTGCAATGCTCTGGTTCTAGCATATGGGTCTTTTTAGAAAGGATGATTCATGACAAAACCATGAGTTACTAGTGCTGAACACTGGTTTTCAACCAAGTGAACTCTTAACCTAGCCACAAAATGTCACAGCCCTTAAGTAATGAACCGATTGTATAGTCTTTGTGTTTTACTTCCAATATAAAATTTGAAGAACCTGAGGTGACTCTACTGTAAGCATTTTTGATTTACTTTTTTTAAAAAATTGAAGGTGAAAAAGAATACAATTTTATGATTTGTGTTGCAGCCTTACCTATTGTGAGAACTCAACTTTACAGAAATTTTACTCTATATAACCTATTTAATCACATAATTTTTATAAGGTCAGATTATACTATTATGGCATCATGCAGTTATGCCTCCAGAGATTGCTGTATTAAGAATTCAATTTTCATTATATGAAGTGATGTTTGCTGATAGCTTACAATATCTTGGGAAGTATTTTCTCTTTTCACACCTGTACTATGTCATTCTGGGTCTGTATAAGATACTTGAGCCAAGTGCCAAGTTATTTGGTAAGATTGTGTTGAAGAATCTTTGTAACAGCAAGATAACATAACACTTGTTTATGTTTTTGTTTGGGAGAGGAGTGAGAAAGTCATTGAGAATCTTAGGCTTGTTTGGTTACCCAAATGCAAAGCTCTCTCTTTGTTACTCATCTGTCAAAGATCTGAGTTGAGCTTCCCTAATGTGAGCAAGTATGTACTTACGCTTCTGTGGTTGCTGTGTGGCGCAAAGGCAGCTGCGCTGGTTTTACAACAGTGTGTGTCGTAGATGCAGCATGAGATGTGCTGGTTTAGAACTCTAGTTTGTGTACTGGATAGCCTCTCTCAAATGTCTTCTGTGAAGTATCAAGATTTTTGAGGACAAGTAAATAGAATAGTTTAAAATGTACTGGGCTGGTAAATCCTTAATGATGGAACTTTGGCTGATTAAAAGTCACTGCTGATAGAAAGCTTCTGATAAATGAGTTGCATATTCTGAGATTGTTGAAAGAATGGAACGGAGTGAAGCAAGTTAACTGAATATAGTGTCTTGCTTAAGAATTCATTTTCTTATTCTTCTTTACATAGCACTGTACCTCCAGTTCAGTTCTTAAGGCATAAATCTGCTATTAATCTAGAAATAGTCAAGTCCTAAGCAATATTCTACATATTGTTTAATCTTCAATTACAGTTAAAAGAATGTTTATTGAAAAAAGGTGAGATTTTTTTTGTCTATTTAAGTATGTAGTGATTATATTTTGAGCCAGTATTGTTAAATTTTGTGATTGACATAATCTGATCATAGTTTTGTTCCATTCTTAAATTTTTTGCTTACAGTTCCACCAAAATCTTGTAGTTCATGTTCTCTTTGGTAGAATTTGTATCTCCTAGGTCTAGTTCTTTTAATTAAAATAATTCTGATTTGGATCTGCTCTAGCTGTGCAGAAATTTGGTTAATCAATTTACCAGTGTTAGCTTCAATTATATGAAATAATAGCAGTGAATCATCCTCATGTGGTAATATTAAAACTTGTATAGATGGGTACGCACTCAGGGATAGTTGAGCTATATCAGCCACTTACTTACGAATTGCATGAATTTGGATATTGGTACAGTATAAGATTTGCAGGCTATTAGCATTAGGCAAAACTAGTTTTTAACTCAGGGCAAATAAATTCCTATTACTTCATAATTAATTTTTGTAGCCTTTTTCTAACGTGTTCTTTAGATATTTAGTGCTGCAGGTATCTTAATTTTGTACCTGCAACATATAGAAATAAACTCTGTCCTGTGCCTTGACTTCATCTTCTTTACATTGAGGGTATTTAGACGTGTGTTGTCCTGCCCTTAGAGAAATCTGAGACACACACATTAACTTGGAAAATCACTACATTACCAGTTTCTGTTGAATGGATTACAACTCAGCTAGCTTATAGCTGTTAGCCTAAGTCCTTCTACATCTTGAGAGTCAACTGTTCTTAAAAAAAGAGAATTACTGATGTGGAGCCTGCTTATAAGAAATGATGGTATTATGCTCTTATATAGTAAAAGAAAATTGCCCTTACTACGGCTTTGACAAAGTGTGCAGATCAGGCCACAATTTCATTCTTTGCCTTGTTTGCCTTGAGTCAGATGTGACTTATGCTTGAGAAAAGTGTATGCAATAAATTTCTACTGAAATGATATAAAGAACGGAGAAAAGTTAAACCAAAAACGCAATTACTTGACGCTTAGGTGGCTTTACAGATTATCACATAAATTTCCTGTGGTCAGTTGTGCATTAGACTAGATGGTGGGCAGGATAGTAGCTCATATATGAACAAACAACAGCGTGTAAGGAGTGAATGCTAAAATTCTATGAGGACTGGTGTATGAAGTGCAGGTTTCCTGAGCTACTGGCTGAAATGCTTAGGAAGTGTGTGAACAATCACATGCTGTAATAGGAGGATGACCTTTCCCAGGTGTGATGGTTGAGTTCTGTGATTGTTCTCCAGGGTTTAAGTGGTATGTTAAGGTGGGTGTATGAACACTCTAAATGCTTCCAGTTTTCTTCTTCGATTTATGTTATCAAGATTTTGCCTTCTGCGTAAGAACTAAAGAAACAGCATATTGATAGCTTACCAGTGGGGGACACAAGCTATTGGGTTACTCTTTAATTACTCTTACTGATTTTATTTAGTGACAGAGAGAAAGCATAGTTTAATAACCTTGCTTTCTTAATTGCTGAGTTATTTTTGAATGGTGTTCCCTTATAGATAATGGCTTTTTATTTTCACTGTAAAAGCAATATTACCGTTTTGTGCAGTTCCACAAAATATACTTGCATTATCTAATAGTTAAATAATCAATGAATTCATCCTGTTTTTATATAACCTCTTCAAATTTGTTGATAAATGATTTAGAATTGGATCCTCCTAATAATGCACAAGTTTTGGAATTTATTTTTAATCTGAAACCCTAATGCCTTAAGCTGGCTTCCAGAATAGTTCAGATTTATTTGAAGTTGTTCAGTGGATACTGTACCAATAAAAGGAAATAATAAAACAAAGCAAAGGGAAGGAAAAAAGAAAATACAGCTTTGACACGAAAAAGTTACAAGCAAAAAAGTGTGAAAATACCTTGAACCTATCTTTTTCTCAGCAAATGGCCTTGAATTCATTTTACTTTTATTATAGCACTGGCCTAGAGGCAAAGTATGTTTGAGTGTTACAACAAAGAGGGTGCTATATGGAGGAATTTTTTTAATAATGAAATACAACATATGTGTAAACCATGCAACCTTGTAACAGGAAACTTTATAAGAAGGGTAGACTACGCTTAACTTTTCCACAGTTCTGCAAGAATGAATTTTATTAGGTGTTAGTCAGAAAAAAATTATCAGCTGAGTTTTATGCTGTAAGGTTAAATGATTCTTATGACTACGTTTAAATACAGCAGCAGTATAAATTTGGAATTTGATTTATTTGCTAGTTCTGCTAAGGAGCAGAATGTTTAACTGTTACCTTCCTATTAAATTGCTTCCGGATAAGGACAGATTATTTGAAAGGCTTGGTCTTCGTGAGTTTTTTCATAGAATAGATCTGCTGATGGCTACTTCTACATGGTTTCTGATGTAACTTTGGAAACCCATTAGTGTTTTTTTTTTTTTTTTAAATAATGCAGTTAGGACCTCTTCTCTAAATTCGACGTGTGAATGGAAAAATAATCAAGGAAAACGTTCTCTGAATCTCTTAACATCCATTTCCTTTCACCTTCAACTTCTCTTAACAGTAATGAGTAAGATCATAGCCTAACTGAAGTAAATACTCCCTTTGCCTTCAGTATGCCAGAACTTTGCTTCAGTAATACATTGCTAGATGTATCACTTCATCTGCATTTTCTTTAAACAAAGCCCTATAATTAAAACAAAGTAAAACCAACTGTAGAAATAAATAGCTTTGGGAGCAGTTGTGTATGTAAGTGAAAGACTTATTTTTCAAAACTTTGATGGATTTTACGTGATGCTTTTTCTAATTTCTTTTGTTGAAGTATGGTACCCAAATGTGTGCAGTCATTGTGCAGTGGTAGTGTAAAATGTTTTGTATCTTGCACGTGGGGTTATGGCTTCTGCAGTACTCCTGCCAAGAATCAGCAAGTGCCAAGCAGAACGATCATTACCTCATATGTTTTTAATAGCGCATGTATATTAATAATGACCCAATCTTGCATTTGTCTTTCTGGTGACATATTGTTGACTCATATTTAATTCATCATCCTACTCTAATCCCCAGATTATTCTTCTTAGTGCTATTGCCTGCCATTCTCTGGTTTCCTGTGAGACAATTGTCTGAGATCATATCAGATGTTTTACTTAAGTTTAGAGATGCTGTCTCCAAAGTTTAGAAATACAGTATGTATTATTACCCTGTCTAATAAATAGTTTGGCATGATGAATTTTCTGTTACTTCAAACCTATGTTCAGCTTTATTATTTACATATGTACTTTTTTATTACATGTTCCAGCATTTCATGTGGATGCATTTGTCTATCAGATTTGTTTGCGGCCCCATATCTTTTTCATCCAAAAGAATGCAGTTTTAGTTTCTATTTAGTCTTTTGACTTCTCAAAGGGTCTTTCAGAAATGCATGTATGTAGCTTTTGTTTGTTTTTTTTCTAGTGTTCATCTGTCACTATTCCATTACAAAGAAGTCTCTAACATATAGAAATTTATTTGGAAGGTTACCAAACCCTTGTTAGTTGCTTTTCCTAGGGGGTGAAACATATCTTATACAGGCTATGATGATTTCTACTAATTGTACTTTGGGTTATTATATTTGGCGTAAATCATTCCTATTAGAAATCACTCTACTGTATCATTCAAGAGAGATTTTCTTGGAGATTTTAGGTAGTGGCGAGTAAGTCCGAGTGTATCCTCCAAGCACAGAAAAGAATGCAAAGCAAAGACCATGAATACAGTTTGTCTTTATCCAAAGTATGAGGGAACAGACTAGCCAGAGGAGATGAAAAATCAGTGAAAATGCGGCAAGGTAATTTTACTTTAGATTCATGAGGAGAATACTAATCTTATGGTATCCAGTTGGTGCTGGTCATGGTCACAAGTTGTTCTAGTCCTTATTGATAGGTTTATCATTGGTAAACGTGGACAGCTGTGCATATGCAGATGAATAAGATTTAAACAAGTGTTACCAAATAACTAGAAATTCAAGAAGCTGGAAAAAATCAAAAATTTTGGTAGACTTAATTTTATAGACTTGTTCCGTGTAGGACTGCCATGTTGTCCCCTGGGTGGTAATGCATGCTTTGGTCAATGAGACTTGAATTTACATTAAACATAGTTCTTGCGAAGCAGCAGAGTCTCTGCCTGCTGGATGTTTAAGGGCTGGTGCTGTACAATGCTGTCATTTTAAGTGGCAAAGTTCTAAAGTTTTAGAGGAAACTGGAGAATTCTGAGGGGTTTAAAAAAGCAATTCAGCACAAAAAACGTTTAGCGGACCAAAAAGAAATTTTTGAATTACTGGATTCAAAATTAATTTTTTTTACACAAAATTAATCTCTAACTTCACCATTCATTGCTGTGGTTATCTGCTGTGTTGCCCCTTGTCAGAGCAGGTGAGTTTTCATAACTTAGAGATAATGCTGCAGCATTGCTAAATTTTTGCATTTCTTCAACATAACTGAGTCAGATTATGAGCATGGTTTAATAAAGATAAACATGAATAATCCCCCCAAATGTATTTGATGACTATAATGAATAAAAAGGACAAGGAAGGATTTCAGCAGAAATAAAATGTATGCAGCTGCTCTTTAGTATGGTGATTGATTGGAATGAAAATGTGTGTAGTTTTGCTTACCTGCAAAAGTAAGAAAATATTTTACAAGGTTAGTGGCAAAGTAATAAGATCATTTGAGTATGTAGCACACATTGAGTATGTGCTTCCAACAGTCTTAAAATACAAGATAACAAATTGTTCCTGCTTGCTAAATCTATGGTGTCTTTTCTGAGATTGCCAAGAAGGAAACCAGTAGGGATGGTGATTTTTTTGATAGAGATGTAATTCACTGACTCATTTGGCCACAGTGTAAGAGTTAGTCCTTTCTGTATGTTGGTTACTTGTCTCGGATATATAGAGACAAATGATCTGAATGTGAAAAGTGGCTGTGCTTTATTGGTGTTTCTGAGGATATTTAGTCAAGCTGTTGACTTCTAATTTTAATGGG
>JADKXX010010715.1:0-10207 GCA_017310255.1 Butorides virescens
CGCTGTCCTGTGCCCCCTGCTCTGGGTGAGCCTGCTTGGGCAGGGGGATTGGACTCGATGATCTCCCGAGGTCCCTTCCAACCCTTGCCATTCTGTGATTGATTCTGTATTACTGCAAAGCTCAGGCAGCCACCTAGCCCGTGTCCCCTCCCAAACCTCAGCTGCTTTCTGCCACGGTAGTTCAAATCTGGGGCACAGCTTTCACGTGAGCAGCACGTGAGTTTTGGGAGGTCACGGCCCAGTCCTGGCAGCCCAAACCCCACAGGTAACGCCGGGAAGGCTGGTTTAATGCTAGCAAATGACATCGTCTCCTCTCTGCTATTGCCTTGCAGTTCCTCCAGATGATCCTGTCATTATGGGGGGGCCCATCATCAGCCTGAGAGCAGGGGACCCCCTCAACTTGACCTGCCACGCGGACAACGCCAAGCCAGCAGCCTCCATCATCTGGATGCGGAAAGGAGAAGTCATCAACGGAGCCACCTACTCCAAGGTGAGGTGGGATGGGGCTGGGGACAACGGCTGTGCTCTTCCCTTGCTTCAGAAAAGCATACCAGGCCTGACACCGCTCCTCACACAGCCCCCAAACCTCTAGGGCACCCCACATCGCCCCATACAACCTTCCACACGTGGAGAAGCTGGGAGGAAAACAGTCAGGAGGATGCAAGTGAGCAACCACAAACTGCCACCAAAAGGGGCTCTGCTCTGGGTTTGGCTGGCTTTTTGTACCCTCCCATGGCTCATAATTGCCTGGCCTGCCCACTTCTCCCCCAAAATCCCACCTGGCTGGGGCGTTAATATTGTGTACAGCAGCACACGGCCAGCGCTGACCTGGCCTTGGCTGTCGCAGAACCTCTGGTGGCTGCAGTGACACGTGTCCCCTCCTCCAGCTGCAATCTTCCATGAAGAACTGTCAGGGTTGTTGGCATTTTTTAATTTAAACGGAAAGCCTTTATTGGGTTATAAAGGCAAACATCAAAGAGCAATCAACAGCGTACTCAGAACGGGGACCCACACGTTCTCCTGTTTATAGATGCCTGATGTCTGGTAAGTGCTAAGGATTCAGTAACACTTGACATTTCTAATGAAAATCTCGAAAGAACAAAATTCGAGACATAAAATGGGTCAGTTTGCAGCCATTTGTAATGCAAGCAAACTTCAAAGTCAGGAGTCAAAGGCATTCCTCTCAAGCTCCTGCAGATCTTTTCATAAACATCTCACCCGCCGCTAGCACGGCGAAGCCTCCGCCCAGCGACACCCCGATCTGCTTGGAAAAGCGGAGGAGCCCAAACCCCCTCCTCCCCTGCACCCCATCTCTTGGTGGGGCACGAGATGATCTCGGCTGAAGCCGAGCTGCTTCCATGCAGCTGATGGGTGCAAACAGAGGGGAAAATGGCCCCGTCTCCCTGCCTGCCGTGCGAGAGGCAGCACTAATTAAAGCCAGAGAGAACTGACCTCTCCCTCTCTCAAATCAAGTGGAATTAATTAAAATCCAGGCCATTGACACGCGGTTGTTTATAACTTACTCTGTTCAACTCAAGCCTTCCTCTCCACTGCAGGCTGCTCAGACCTGGCCCTGGGGAGCCAACATTTAAGCCCTTTCCCTTTCAGACCCGCAAGTAATGGGTATGATGAGAAGAACGAAGGCCCCTCCTTTATTTTTCTTTAAAATATTTCCACCAAAAACAAGAAGCTGAAGCTGAGCTTTCAGGCTGCAGCTCCATCTCGCAGGCAGCACAGGGATTTCCATGGCGTTTCAAGGAGCTGTTGGGGGTCCTGTTCTGCATGGGGGGAAGCATCTTCCCCTTTTCCTGGGGTTGGAGGGATGGTGTTGACTGATCTGGTGGTGTTGAACCTCAGTTTCTCCTGGCTTGCTGGAGATTTTCATGAGGCCCTGCCACAAGCAGGGAAAAGCGATGCACGGGGGTGGTCCACCAGCCCCAGAGGCATCAGAGCTCGTCACCTCGAGCACCGCAGTTCCCACACGTGCACAAGAAACCCTGACTTGACCGTCTTTTTTGATTGTCTTAACCTTGGGAAACACTGAAAAAGAAAAACACCCTTCAGAAAAACTTATGGCCAGTTATGGAGCGGTTCATCTTGAGTGCGCTCACCAGGCACATGGAGGACAATCAGGGGGTCAGGCCCAGGCAGCATGGGTTCGTGAAAGGCAGGTCCTGCCTGACCAACCTGATTTGGGCTGCCCAGGGAGGTGGTCGAGTCCCCATCCCTGGAGGTATTTAAAAGAAGGGTAGATGAGGTGCTTAGGGACAGGGTTTAGTGGTGGGATGGCAGGGTTAGGTTAAAGGTTGGACTTGATGATCTTAAAGGCCTTTTCCAACCTAGATGATTCTATGATTCTATGTTCACCATTTTTGGAATGGG
Organism: Butorides virescens; assembly: GCA_017310255.1. Taxonomy (NCBI): domain Eukaryota; kingdom Metazoa; phylum Chordata; class Aves; order Pelecaniformes; family Ardeidae; genus Butorides; species Butorides virescens. The sequence continues at coordinate 2,383 of JADKXX010010715.1, forward strand.
AGGGTTTGATTTTTTGGGGTCTGAGAAACCTTTCCCTTTTGAGGCTCCCTTTCAGATCATTCCTCAGTTTTCCTCTCCCTGCTTTAAATTAAAACCCCACTCAGACTTCATTTGACCCAGACATTCCAATCAACCCAGAAGAAACACTGTCCAGGTTACCGATTGCCTGAAACCATTTATACCAAGCAATGATGCCTTTGTTTCTCCAAATTTCCAATCCCCCAACTGATGAATACGCAGCCCCACTGCGATCACAGCCAGGCGGTACAGAACAGCCAGAGCTGACCAAAATCCCCCATCCTTACCCTGAGCCCTACTGAAGGGGACGGTCCCTATAGCCACGGGGGGTATTATAGGGTCCTGCAGGGTCAATCACAGCGCAGAAATCTCCAGAAAATCCATAGCAATGAGGCAGCTCATGGTCAAGCCACAAAATCCAGTCCACATCAGCACATCCAAAGCAAAGCTTGAGCTCCTGGAGCTTCACCACTCCTCTGGGTGAAGAGCTCTTGGGCAGAGGCCCCAGATGAGGTTGGTCAGGGAAATTAAGGACTGTCGGTGCACTCGGACCCTGACGACCAGGTACTAATGGGTCTTGGTCCTGCTTCTCCCCAGCTTCTGTGCTGATTGTGGTGACAATTTCTCAGCACCGTTCCGTGCATAGTGCCCGTCGGAGGCGCAAACCTGTGTGCACAAACGCTGTGTCACGACGAAGCCAGGTGGTGAGAGCATTAGTCCTGCCGCCATATGTTTGTAATTCAATAAAGCACTTGCCTTACGTTGTGAGTAGGAAACTTGAAGGATACAGACTTAGAGAGCAAAACTGCCTGGCAGGGTCCAAAACACGCAGCTGGGGGATGGGTGTATCCGTGGGCATTTACCACTGTTATCAACGGCTGGGAAAAGCTGTGTTTCTGGCATTTCTGGTCCCTGGAGGATGTTGAGAGGTGGGAGGAAAGCCCAGAGAGTGATTAAAAGATTGAAAACCATGCAACATCTTGAGAGCCTCCGAAGGCTCGATCGGTTTAGTGTACCAAAGGCAGAGCTGCAGGGTGACCACGGTCTGTAAGAACTTGCAGGAGGATGAGGAGTTTGATAAAGCAGAGCTCCCGGGGCTCACCGATAGAGGCACGGCAAGGCACCATGGGTGGAAGTCAAAGTCAGATAAGTCCGGGGAAGAAACAAGGTGCCAAGGCTGAGCAGATCATAGAATCATGGAATGTTTTGGGTGGGGAGGGACCCCTAGAGGTCCCCCAGCCCAACCCCCCTGCAGGAGCAGGGGCACCTTGAACCACATCAGGTTGCTCACAGCCCCGTCCAACCTGGCCTGGAATGGTCCCAGGGATGGGGCCTCCACCCCCTCTCTGGGCAACCCCTGCCAGGGTTTCACCACCCTCAGCGTAAAGAATTTCTCCCTTCTATCTAGTCAGATAGAGCTGGTTAACAGATGCTGTACCGGGCTCGTGTTTTTGCATCCCCAGCATCCCCATCGCGGTGGTCGCTGGCATGAGGCGAGCCGGAGCGGTGATGATTTACCATGGCCCGGCAGCCGGGGACCCATGGCCAGGATCAGTCCCGTGCTGCTGGCAGCCGGGGGCACCACTCATGGCTCCCTAAAGTGGCCCAGGCAGCTCTTGGCGCTCAGCTGGCGTAGGTGCAGGAGGTGACAGCAGGTTCAAGAAGCCGGTTGCCCTCCCTGTCCCTTGGCTCCCTCTTCCCGGGGCCGGTGGGTGCCACGGATCTCAGTGGCGCTGTGATTCCCAGGTCTAGGCACAGCAGGGCTGGAGGGGGAAGCAGATGGGAGTGAAGTGCCCAATTCCCAGGGAAGCGCCGTGAAATTTGTCTCCGCTATTCCCCTAAGGCTGCCTGGCAGATTCCAGCCAGAGGAGCTGCTATTGCGGAGAGCGCTGCTTGGCTGAGAAATTGGTACGGGGGGGTGTGCAGAGCCCGGCCCCACTCTGGGCCAGGGGCAGGGGCCCCTCTCCTGTAGCAAACTGCCTTTTCTCACCCCCCTTCCTCCCCCCCCAGACGCTTCTCCGTGACGGCAAGCGGGAGAGCATCATGAGCACCCTTTTCATCGCCCCCTCCGACATCGAGAACGGGGAGAGCATCGTCTGCCGGGCCACCAACAAAGCCATTCCCAGCGGGAAGGAGACCTCCGTCACCATCGATATCCAGCGTGAGTACGTGGCCGGCTGGGCTGCCTCTGGGTGCTCCGTGATCCCAGCCTCTCCCCGTCGCTGCCCGAGGGCTGCCCGCGCGGGTCTGACCCCCGTCGGGAGCGGGACGCTAGGGTTTGGGGGTTTCCCTGTACTGGGATTTACTGGTACATCGATACGGTGAAGTCAGAGGCAGGAGATCTCATCTCCCCTGAGCTCCCCGGGGCACCAGGCGGACACCAACACCCATGGGGACCGGCTGCTTCCCAGCTTTTGCATCTTGTGTCCGTGGTTTTGAGAAAAATCAGCCCCGGCTGCCACGCTCTGGGGGGCCGGTGGGCGTTGCACGGGGACGGACTGCGTGCCCTGATCCGGGTCTCCGGGGTCTCTGGAGCAGGGACGTAGCCCAGATGTCTTTGGCTGAGAAAGCAGCATCCGTGGACACGGGCAGTGGCAGAGATAAGGCCCGTTAAGATTTCTGGTACAAACCCACGTCTTCCCAGTCTCGCAAGCTGTTCAGCAGGAAGGTTTTTGTGTTGCTCTCCACCGAGATAGCGTGTTAGACACCTCGTCGGTGGCAGGGCTCCCTCCCGTGAAATACAGCAGTGTCAATCACCATCTGATGGGGACAGACATGTGTCAAGAGCCGTATCATTTACCCTTTACTATAAATCCATGAAGCAAAATCTTCCTTCCTCCAAAATACCCCGTTTCACATCTCTCTTCCCTCCTCCCGTGCAAGAGCTGTTGCTCTTGGGCTCATCCTGACCTCCCTCCAGCCGGGCTTCATTTGCACACACAATTCCTGCAGCTGTATTTACCAACAATTTGCAAATGCAGGGTGTTCAATATTAGCACGCCAGCTGCTTTCCAGAGTCCAATTAAAACTGGCTGAACAAACTCAAGCGCAGCAGAAAATTCACCATTTAAGACTTCCAGCTTTTGCTGCCGGAAGATTAACAGGCTCTTGGGTCGCTGGATAGCATGTCCTGACAGAACCGGCCAGATAAAATGAGATAATAGCACGGGTTATTTCACAGCCTGCAAACAGTTACAATAGCTGGAGACGCACCGGCGTTCTCACAAACAAGGCAAAGCCGGAGACATCATTACCCTGTGCTGTACAGTGCGGGGCGGGAGACGTGAGCTGAATCCCCGAGCCCGATGGAATCTGCTTTGAAAAGAGAAAGCCCCACTAAAGAACACCAATTTCCACCCCGAGCTATTAAATACTCCACGCTGTGAAAGTAATACTACTAATATCCTAGCCAGCTATTAGAAATATGTTGTTCTTAATGGGGTCTAATGAGGATATCAATTTCCCGGTGCTGGATGGGTGATGGAGGGACAGAAAAATACCGCGATGGATTAACCAGCCCGCGGTGGGGTGGGTTTTGTCCCAGATGCCAGAGCCGGGCCGTTAGGGTTCACTCCCAAACTGGTAGGCAATGGGCTGCTTTCACTTGGCGAAGAGCTGAAGGTGCTTTCCTTCAGCAAAAATGAGCTGGGCCATTCGGTTTTGCTGGGGAACTGAAGTGCCCTGGGCTAAAGGCTGGCTGCAAAGGCAAGCTGGGCTGCACAGAATCACAGAATCCCAGAATGGCAGGGGTTGGAAGGGACCTCGGGAGATCATCAAATCCAACCCCCCTGCCCAAGCAGGCTCTCCTAGAGCATGTTACACAGGACTTCATCCAGGTGGGGGTTGAATATCTCCAGAGAAGGAGACTCCCCAGCCCCCCTGGGCAGCCTGGGCCAGGGCTCCATCACCCTCACACTCAACAAGTTCTTCCTCCCGGTCAACTGGAACCTCTTCTGCTTCAGGTTGTGCCCATGGCCCCTTGGCCTGGTGCTGGGCACCACTGGGAAGAGTCTGGCTGCGTCCCCGTGACCCCCACCCTTGAGATATTTGTAGGTGTTGATGAGGTCCCCTCTCAGCCTTCTCTTCTCCAGGCTGAACAAGCCCAGCTCCCTCAGCCTTTCCTCCTAGGGGAGATGCTCCAGTCCCCCCATCATCCTTGTTGCCCTCCTCTGGACTCTCTCTAGGAGTTCCTCATCTTTCTTGAACTGGGGAGCCCAGAACTGGACATACCCCGGTGACACAAGGAGGTCCTTCCCATGGCTCTTCTTCCAACAACCAGCAGAGAAGCAGCACCTTGGGGGGGCGGGGGGGAAACCAAAAGTGGTTTCTGCAAGGATAAGGAGCCAGCAGCAGGTTTCGGCTGGCGAGCTCTCCCCCGCCCAGCACAACCTGCTGCATTTCACCCGGCCTCCGCTCTTCACGCCGCAGCCAACGCTGCCCAGCTGCACTGCTTGGAAAGAGATGGCCTTGCAAAATAACGCCAGGGAGCCAAAAATAATCCCTCCCAGGAAGCAGCAGCCGGGCAAATCGCTCCTCCTGCTTTCCTTTTCTTTTGCAACTCAAAAGAGCATCAAAAACGCTCGCGCTCAGCAAAGACGCGCCCGGGTGGGGGTTATTTCCCACGCGGGGTGGTTGGGAGGGAATATCCCCTTCCAGCTGATGCCGAGTTGAAGGTTGGCTCCCATCGATCTCCCGCAGGCACTGCCTGACCATCTTAGCAGCAATGAAATAGCTGAGTCATAAAACCCTCCCCTTACAAAAAATAAAAAAAAAAAAAAAAAAAAAAAACAAAAAATGAGGGGGGGAACTGGAACTGGAAAAAAAAAAACAAACCCAGAGCAGGGTCTGTAATGGAAACACTAAGCGACTCCAGCTGGAACATCTGTTCAATGTGATTTCCGTTCCACCAGCCACATCAAAGTCAGCCTCCTGTGAGTTATGCGCCGAACATCACAAGTGGGATTAAAATCATGTTTAATAGTTTGATATGCCATAAACTATTTAAACTGCCGGAGCCCAGTGGCTCTCTGGCAGTGCAGAGGCAGCGTGCCGGGCTGGGGAGGAGCGGGGTTATTGCTTACCCAAAGCCATTTGCTCCAAGCCCCTGCACACACGCCTGCGGTCGCTCATTTTTACACCTGGGTATTTGGGTTTTTTTTTTTTCACGGCCCAGAAGGGATTTGACTGCATCTGTATTTTTGCAGGAGGTGGGAGTAGGAGAAAGAACGCGGCAGGTCTGCGGGCAACCCCAGGGCCACACTGCTGTGCTGGAGGGTCTCCTGCTGGGTTTATCCCTGTCGCCCTGGAGTATTTTATTCCCTTTTGTGCTTCCCACTGGGAGGCATCTGCTTCCAGCTCCTCCTTTGGCGGCGTTCGGATTCGGGGCAGAGGTTTGGAAGGGCTCGGCGGGAGGGGAGAGGAGCGGGGAGCGGGGTCTGCCCATGCCCGCCGCCCGCGGAGCTCAGCCCGTGACCCCAGCCAGCACTTCCCAGGGGCTGATTTAAAATAGGGGGAGCCGGGGGGGTTAAAATAGGCTGGCGGGGTACGTGGCACCTGGGCGTGCGAGCATTTGCATGCACGCTCTCCTCCCGGCTGCCTGTAGGCTAGCTCTATCTGATTTCATCATTCAAATTAATTACAAGAAGCCAGGCAGGAATTATAATTGTAACCGAGTGGAATTACATTCTGATGAGTTACAATTTGTCTTTCTCTCTCTTTTTTTTTTTTTTTTTTCCCTTTTAAAATACCCCCAAAACACACTGGCACACACAAACCCACGCTATCCGCGGCGCCCGCCGCCTCGCGGGGAAGCGACCACGATATTAGAAAGCCCAATCCCATTTGTGAAAGGCAAGATCAAAGACTTTAATTCATTTCCTTTGCTCTTTTTTTTTTTTTTTCCTTTTTAATTCCCTTTTTTTTTTTTTTTTTTTTTTTTTTATTTGGAGTGCAGGAGGAAGCCGGGCTCATTTTAATACAAAGAGCCTGCTCTGTAAATTGTAGGCACAGCTACGAAACCATCAAACAATGGGGAAGCTACTAAAGAGAAGTGTGATTCATACTTAACAAAAGAAGGTGATTAGCTGTTGTTGTGTAACAATGGGGAAGTGTCAGGATGCCTGCAAATGAATTAGGACCCCCCCATATATCTCTGGGCTGTTAGGTTAGGGAAGCTCATTTATATTCCCAACGGCGCCCATCTTTATTGTCATTTGAATTGCACATTTTAAAATGAGATTAGGGTAAATTGAAAATACCTATAATTTCCCCGTCATCCTTTCCCAGCAAGGAGGCAGGTGGCTTGGCTCGCAACAAAGCGGGGCTCGGGCTGGGTAAATCTCACGGGGCCGAGTGGGGTGGGGACGCGGCGGAGGAGGAGGAGGAGGCATCGCCTGCCTTCCCCCCACCCATCACACCCAGGCAGCCAAGGTCACTGCCAAGGCCACCATGACCTGGGCGAGGGGACCGAGGGCACCCCCAGCCAGTTTGCAGATGGCACCAAATCGGGTGGGAGTATGGATCTGCTGGGGGGGAGGGGGCTCTGCAGAGGGACCTGGCCAGGCTGGAGCCATGGGCCCAGCCCAGTTGGGTGAGGGTCACCAAGGCCAAGGGCCGGGTCCTGCCCTGGGGTCACCACAACCCCAGGCAGCGCTCCAGGCGTGGGGCAAAGGGGCTGGAAAGGTGCCCGGGGGAAAAGGGCCTGGGGGGGTTGGTGGAGAGGGGGCTGGAGAGGAGCCAGCAGGGTGCCCAGGTGGCCAAGAGGGCCAGCGCCATCCTGGCTTGTATCAGGGGTGGGGTGGCCAGCAGGAGCAGGGCAGGGACCATGCCCCTGTACTCGGTGCTGGTGAGGCCACACCTTGAATACTGGGTTCAGTTTTGGGCCCCTCACTCCCAGAAAGACGTTGCCTTGCTGGAGCAGGTCCAGAGGAGAGCCACAAAGCTGGAGAGGGGTCTGGAGCCCAAGTCTTACGAGGAGGGGCTGGGGGAGCTGGGGGGGTTCAGCCTGGAGCAGAGGAGGCTGAGGGGAGCCCTCATCGCTCCCTACAACTGCCTGAGAGGAGGGGGGAGCCGGGGGGGGTCGGGCTCTGCTCCCAGGGAAGGGGCGATGGGACAAGGGGCAACGGCCTCAAGTTGTGCCAGGGCAGGGTGAGGTTGGGCCTGGGGAACAATTCCTTCCCCAAAGGGCTGTCAGGGGCTGGAAGGGGCTGCCCAGGGAAGGGGTCGAGTCCCCACCCCGGGGGGGATTTAACAGCCGGGCAGAGGCGGTGCTGAGGGCCAGGGTTTGGGGGTGAGATGGCAGGGGGAGGGGAAGGGTTGGACGTGATGATCTTAAAGGGCTTTTCCAACCCAGATGATTCTATGATTCTAAGAAGAGAGGCGACGGTCGGGCTGTTCTCGCATCCGTGCGCCCCGTTAGAGCCCGTACCCTCGAGCAAAGGCGCTGAGCAGTTTCCAGAGAGCCAGGTCTGTCCAGCACGACCCTGATTTGTGTTTGGTGGAGGAAGCTGGTGGAGGGAGAAGCTGCCAGGGAAACTTTCATCTCTCTTAAGCACAACGGCACTCCCTGGGCTCGCATTAGAGCCACGGCTTCATGGCTTCACAGCATCTGAGCAGTAAATTGAGCATCATGGAATCATAGGATCCTTTAGGTTGGAAAAGGCCTTTAAGATCATCAGGTCCAATCATTAACCTAACCCTGCCATCCCACCACTAAACCATGTCCCTAAGCCCCAAAGCCATGTCCCTAAGGCACCAAACCATGTTCCTAAGGCACTAAACAGGTCCCTAAGCCCCTAAGCCATGTCCC
>JADKXX010010719.1:0-21643 GCA_017310255.1 Butorides virescens
GACCAGCCAGCCATCAGCAAGGATGCTCAGCACTTTGCTCAGGGCTCTGCCCTCCTGAACTTGATTAAACCCCAAGCTGGAAGGCCCAGCCTTGTAATTTAGATGGTGGAGAGATTACCTATCGCCCACGCCGGCTGATAAATGAACCCGCTGAATCGGCACGGAGGGAGGACGGCGGACGTGTGGCTGAGGAACCGCACGGGGCCCACACGTCTTCATTAGGGAGGAAGCAGGCAGGAGAAGAGGAATAACCCCATAGATCACCATTATGGAAATTTACTCTTAATAAAGAAATAATTTGCGCGATGCATCACGCTGGAGCCGTGCAGGGGCGGGGGGAGCGTGGCACTGCTCGGGCCCTGTTGCCCGCTCAATCATTTCTCGCAAGACTGTCACTCATGGGAGATGCTCTGCAGACGTGGAGCTGTCAACACCAGCCACCCGCCGCCCTTGCCTGGCACGGACCTCCAAAGGGTGCCAGCACATCGTCCACGAAACCCCATCCTTCTCCATCAGCTCCTCCCCGGGGGGGGATGCCGGGGATATGGGGGCAGCAGAGGGATGCGGGGTGGTGCTCACAGCGTCCCGCTGGCAGCCGTCACCCATGGGGACGCCATGGGGACACCATGGGGACGGCCCTCGTCGGAGGCTGGGGGGGGGGCTGCCACCTTACGGCGCTAGGAATCGAAGGTGCTGCTGGCAATAAAGCAACAAACCCCATTCTCTGAGCAATTTGTAGCAATTAATAGCCATTCCCAGGAATGAAATGTTAATTAATTCATTCCCGGAGCCATGCATTTATTTAAGGTATTTGTGGGTGTTCTTGGTACTTTTATTAAGCAATTAAAATGCGTCCAAGGAAATATTTATCTATTTTAAGTCATTTTGTGACTGTAAACTGTAAACTGTTTTGTGACTGTCATTTTGTGTGGGTAAACACAATTTCTACAGCAAGCAACTGCTTTATTTTGCATTGTTAATTAAAAATGACGATAGGCTCCACTTCCCTGGGTTCCCCGCCGTCAGAGCAGCCGATCGGCCGGGAGGGCTGGTGCAAGGAGCACAAGTGCTGCTGGCAACCACCAAAAAAAAAAAAAAACAACCCCTCTTTAGCGAGGATCCCCGGAGCCCGCAGTGCGGATTTAAGTAGCGCTTGATGGGGCATCACCGAGTTCAGGTGCTGGTTGTCCACGTGCTGCTGGGAGGTGCGGGAGAAAGCCACGGCCTGATGAAGAGCTTTCTAAAGAAGAGCATGTACCAGTCCTGCAGCCTTCCCAGGGCTGTAAAGCAAATAGCTTGTTCACGCACGGTGTTTGTTGAAGAATTAAGAAAGCCTTGTACCACAGGCAGGGGGATTGATTTGTTCGGGTGAGCTTGGGCAGCGCTCAGGCAGATGAAGTGCTCGCTGGCGATGCTCCTCGATGGACCAACACTCTACAGGGGATGTCCTGCTCTCCTTGCGACCGCCGCTAGCTCTTCGTGGGCTCCACAAGCCCAGAAGCCTGGCCAGACACGGGGTCCTCAAGGGGGAGCGATGGAGCTCCTGGGTTTTCACCCCTTGCGCAGAAGACAACTGAGCTGAGCATCTTCCACTGAGACCCTGGGAGGAAGCACAAAAGCACTTCATCCCGGCTTGCGGCAGGTTTCCTTCGGAAACCAAAGGAGGTCACTGAAAGACTGACGTCTGAAAACCCAAACGAAGCCCCGGCATCGCTTCTGGGCTAACATATCCCAAACTGTCCGTCCTTATTTGCGTGCGGGCACTCTTAGCTGGGAAGTGATCGATGGAATCCAAAAAATGCTATTTCCCTGAAGAATGTCTCCTTAGAAAAGTCCCCCCCTCCCTCTTATCTTCAAGTGTTAAAAGGACCCAGTACTGGGTTGGGGTTTTTTTTATTCTTTAATCACCGTTTTTTCATTGCTGTCTGTAATAACCCCTTTGAAGCTTGGGTCAAAATATCTGTTTCCTGGTTGAAATTTGTTTTCCTCCATCACCCGGGCCGATTCAATTTCCAGAAGATACTGAAATGGGAGGCACTCCCTCCAGAGAGGCCAGAGAAAAACAAACACGGGTTAGAAATACAGGGAAGGAAATAACAAAATAAAACTCAGCCCGGAGGGGAAGAAATACCCATCTGGGGAAACAGGCTGAGACGGTGCTTGGCAAAGAGAAAGGAAGATGAGAAAATGTGCAAAGCCTGGGGGAACAGCAGCAGGTAGGGTGCTAGGTCTGTGTTGGCCATACGACACGGGGAGAAGTGGTGGATTTGGAGCTAGGTCCTCAGAAGGTGCCTGTTGGTGGCCGAGCGTGGGCAGTGAAGGCATCTCAGGGTGAGATGTCACCCCACGGGGACCACCTGAGAAGCGCAGGGCGGGTGGGACGCGGCCCGTAGTGTCCCTTCTGCCATGCCAACCTTTGAGTTGCCCAAGAAAGAAAGAAAAGAAAGGAAGAAAACCAGCAGCAAAAAACGACTGGTGAGTTAGCGGCGGCGAAGTCATACGAGGAGAGACCAGAGGAGGTAAATTTATATAGTTTGGAAAGACCCCGGGCAGCAGGTTTGCAATCTATAAATAGCTTTCAGGTAACAAGATAAATGAAAGAAGCCCCTGCTCTCAAGGGTGGTAGGACAGGGTGGGAGATGGCTCGATGCTAATAAGGCTGGCGAGGCATTGGGAAGAAATCACGAGGAGCCCAAGCGGTGGAGGTGGTGGATGGGGCTGCTGGAGCATCCTCCACATCTTCTCGGCTCCATTCTATTCAGATTCCGTTTATAAATAATTACTGCAAGGCTAATAGGTGAGTAAGACGTGTTATGGGCTTGTTAAAAACAAGAGTAACTCGCCTCTGGCTGTCCAGGAGCACATCACAGGAAGGTTTACAAGAGGGCTATCAGCTGTCGTTATTAAAAACCAATCTGACATTATAAAAGATCTATACTGCTTGTTCAGCCACATTGATTTAGCGATGTTAAGCCTTGGAAAACTGGAGCAAGGACCTTGATCTCTGCTGAAGCACGAAAAATTGCTGTTTGTGACACATCTCTGCACCCAGGAAATCCAGTTTTGCGGAAGCGGTCGGGTTTGAACAAATACATAAAGCGCCGCGCCACGGTTGTTTGTCTGGGTTTTCCCAAGCGGCTGCGAAGTCAAACAGCTCTTGGAAAACTTGCTTTTCTTTGGCGGCATCCAGGAGGATCTCACCTAGACCCTGCCCAGCTCGAGCCCACCTCCAGATGCTTCTCCATCTGGTTTCCAAGCCCCAGTGCCCTCCGTGTCCCTGCTGGGAGGAGGATCTGCAAGGACAGGACCCAGGGAACTCACAAATCACTTTTATCCTCGTCTTGAAACCTCCTGCTTGGCCTTTGCAGAGCAGGGAAGGTGGTTTCGTTCAAGTGGCAGGCACAAGGGGAGCCCTGGATTCCCCACGGATTTGGTGCTGCCCTCACCCCACCCCATTGACCACTGCGGGGAACCCCTGAGCAGCAGAACAAGACCCTTCGGAGGCTGGAAATCTGCTTGTGGCTGGGATCCTCTACGGGGACAAAGTTGTAAAAGGAGCTTAACGGAGCAGAAATACCCCTGACAAAACGCCCAGGGTATTTCCATGCTCACCAGCTGAAGTTGCCCGGTCCCTCGAGCTTTCGACCTTCCCTCCCGCTTGCTTTCTTTCATCAGGCGTTGCTGCGGTGTGGCGTTTTGAGTAGCAAACCAAACAGGGGGGACCGAGGACATGTCTCTTGTCCACCACACAACCTGTGCAAAGCTTCAAGGATGAGATACCAGAGGTCTGGCCGATCCCCCCGGCTCCCTCCTGCCGCAGCCTGGAAAGGGCTGTCGGGCTCTGGAAGGGGCTGCCCAGGGAGGTGGTCGAGTCCCCATTCCTGGGGGGGATTTAAAAGAAGGATGGATGAGGTGCTGAGGGCCAGGGTTTAGTGGTGGGATGGCAGGGTTAGGTTAAAGGTTGGACTCGATGATCTTAAAGGGCTTTCCCAATCAAAGCGATCCTGTGATTCCATGATTCTATGAGGAGGAGCATCCCATCCCCAGGGCACAAGCTGCTACCACAGCGCTGGCAGATGCTCTCTGCGATGGGCAGCATCGTTCCCAAGGCAGGGATGCAGCGGGGCAAGGCAGATCCCATCAGGAGGCAGGGAAACGTGGTGCTGGGGTCCACCTCGCTGGCCAACCTCTTGCAAGCCCCTTGGCTTGGGTCGCAGTTCCCTCTGGAAGGAGAAGGGCATCACCAAAGCGTCACTGACCACTGAAACCTTTGGAGCAGCACCAGGAAGGCATCGCTTGGGCTGGTTTTTCCATGGGAGGATCCTCCCTCGTTAACAGATGAAGTGCAGCCCTAGAAATAAAAGCGACATCTCCTGATTAATTATTGAAGGGGGAGGAAGGGGGGGCAGGGGAGCTGCCGTGGCCAGTCGGCATCTGTTCGAGGTGCAAAGATAAATGAAATGAGAGGGCAGGGAAGTGCCTACGAATCAGCTCCCATCCGTACCGCTCATCCATCTCTTTCAAAACGCTGGTCTCATCAGATGGGGGGCGAGGGCTTGCAGGCCAGCTGGCCCCATTCGCCTGGGTTCACCTCGGCAGGCGCCGGGGGAATTTGCTCCAGCGTTTCGCTCCCGTTCCAGAGGCACCCGGGGAAGCCGCCCGTGCCTACGGACCCTCCCTACCTCCGGTTCTCGCCTTTGGGGCAGCACGATTTTTGCATTAAAGCAAAGGGGAACCCATAGCAGAGCGCTGGGGATGAGCAGAGGAGAGCAGTAAAGGCAGGAGCAGGCGACCCATGGGAGGACCTTGGGATGCTGGTCGCCTTGAAGGGGACAGCTTTCCCAAAATCCCCACCGATGCCACGTGGGAAGCATGGCTCGTCTCTCCGGAGCCTGACGGGGCACATCCAGCTCCCAGTGCCTACATCTTTCCCCAACCCAAACACCCCAACCCATCCAGCACCACCAGAGGAGGGCAGCCCCAAGGCAACAGCGGCGAGATTCCTCGGGGGAATCCTCCTCCTCCCTCTAATTCACCTGTCTGTTGGTTTGGGAGGATTTTTCTATATTTTTTTTTTTTTTTCCCCAGCCTGCTGCACTTTCTTTCCCTTCCCCCAAAGAGCGGCTGGAGTTCCACACCACCCGACAGCATCTCCAGGCCTTTCCCACCCGCTCCGGCGTGGCAGGCTGCCAGCTGGTGCCCCATTAGGTCACATTTGCTCGTTGTTTGGCAAACAGCGGCTTAATTCAAGTGCTGAGTTGACAGCTTGTTCTCCAAGACAATTTGCAAGTTGCGGTGTTGCAAATGCCAGCTTGGCTTCGCGGGGGAATGGTATTTCAGCTGCCTTAAAGGGATAAAGTTCTCTCCGATTGGGGGAAAAAAAAAAAGAAAAAGGTGAAAGCAGGGGGGAAGCTGGAAAGGGTTTTAGCGGTTTTGGTGTGGAAGGACCAGCAGTGGTGGTTGGCAAGCGTTTCGGAAGGGACTGCTCTCCTGATCTCCATGTCCCATCCCTCCTGTCACTGAGGTCTCCCACCCATCCTAAGGAATGAGGTGTGTTTCCAGGTTTTCACAGAGAAATAGCGATTTGGGGGTTATTTTGGGAAGGTTTCAGTAGGGGTATCCGTGCACATCGCTTCGGCGTCTCCCCTCCAAACCCTGCGGTTGTAATCCCTAGGGGAAGCGGGCGATGCTGAGGACAAGTGCCCGTCCCTCCTGAAGCCGAGGGCAGCAGCAGGCACCGTACGGCATCTCCACCATCGCACGGGTGTGCGGGGCAAGCCACGGCAAGCAGCACCCTGACGATGATCTTTCCTCTCCAACAGGTGGGCGAAAAAAGGCCAGGTTATAAAGGAAGCATCGGGGGACTTCTATGAAACCATCGTGGACCACACCTTCTTCTTCGAGCCCGTCTCCTGCGAGGTCACCAACGCGCTGGGCAGCACAAACATCAGCAGGACCGTGGACGTCTACTGTGAGTAATTGGTCAGCTTGAGGCTGGCTAAGCTGGAGACTGGCTAAGCTGGAGACTGGCGAAGCTTGAGACTGGCTAAGCCCTAAGCAGGGCCAGCAGAGCTGCTGAAAAGTAGCGGGAAGGGCTCGATCTGACTTGCCCAGGGTGACCCAGCCTTGCTGGGCTCTCTCTCAGCGCAGGCTTTGTAAATGCTCTGCTGGTGGGACCCCAGTTTCCTCCAGCCTTATGGTGGTGGTGCTTGGGGTTGCAGCAGGCACCTGGCTCATGCTCTTCTTTATTTGGGGATCTTACATGGCTGTGACCTGTAGGTCCACCAAGACCTGCCGCTGCTTCCTCGGGCACGGGGACCTCCTTGGTTTGAGGGTTTCTGGTCGACACAGCCCATCACTGGGAGTAACTCCGATCTCCTCTGTGCAGTTGGGCCCAGGATGGCGACAGAACCGCAGTCCCTCCTCGTTGACCTGGGTTCGGACGCGGTGTTCAACTGTGCCTGGACTGGGAACCCATCTCTCACTATCGTCTGGATGAAGCGAGGCTCAGGCGTGGTAAGAATCGCTGCCGGGGCGGTGGGGAAAGGCACATTCCGGGCATGAGGTGCTGCGTGATGCTCCCCATGGAGCAAAGCCCAAAACTATGGGCTGGGAGCTCCTGTCTGGACAAATGTTGGACCTCCGAGGCTCCTCCAAACGCAGGGGACATCACGGCAGTGCAGAGCAGTGGCTCCCAGGCTGGAGATCTGCAAGGCTGCAGTGAGCATCCCCGGTTAGTCCAGAGAAGTGCATTAAGCAGTAAAGGCTTTAATGCCTTTGTAGTATTTTGGAAGAAAGCGTGTGTGAATCTACGAGGCGTTTCGATGGCGGGCTGGGAAGTGGGGCCTGGAGTCCTGATTGGGAGAGGCAAAGGGAAATGTAGACCGCTGAAGCTCCGCAGAGGAATCGAGTCCTAGCAGAGCCACCTTCCCGAGCACGCACAGCTCTCGCCCGCAGGAGATGTTTGCGAAGGAGTCCTCGTAGGAGGAGAATTGATGCCCGTGGTGATGGGCATAAGGGGTAAAGAGAGGCCAGAGCATCACTTAACCTCGCGCTGGCAGGTGGAGCTTCTGCAAATCACCTGCGCGTGGTTCTTTCTGGGATGGTCCTGGCCTCCAGACCCGAGCTCACACCCTGGCGTGGTCACCCCGGCTCTCCTCCGCTGTGGGCCGGACTCTGCTCAAGCCGGAGCAGTCTGGATCTGGCCCAGCAGACTTCTCCACCTCTCTTTTGTCCTGAAAAGCGTAAGGAGCTTTGCAAATATTAATCACGGCTCAGTCAGCCCGGGGAGGAAGGAGATGCTCTGATCCCCTCTTTACAGACAGGAGGGCTGAGCAGAGCCACGTTAAGAAGCTAAAGGAGGGCTGAGACGTGAAACCCATCCGAAAGGCGCATGCAGATTTGGGCTTGAAAAGCATCCTTCAGCTTCCTCTGGGCGGTCACGTCCCGAAGTCGATGGGGCGACGCTGGCGTACGCGGCGGTGTCAGAGCGCGGGGCTCGCGCCGTGGGGGGATGAAGGGGCTGATGGAGGAGGGGAGCCCACAGTGAGGCATTAACTGCTGGGGCATTTTTTTCCAAACCATAATGACCTCGGCGAAGGCCGTCTCCTGGGAAGTAATTACAGACTTGGGAGAGCTGATGGCTGGAATCAGCTAAGGAATCCCAGGGGGTCAATAATCCCTGGGTGGTTTCCCATCCAGCGGCTGCGGTGTTGTTCCTCTGGGTTATTGCCATTGCAGGCGCCGCTGTCACTGCCATTTCATTTTCTCAGAGCTGCTGGAGCGTGCGGGGCAGCTGGAAGGAGGACGAGGGTTTCCTGACCATCCCACCCCAGCCCCAGCCACGCACCAGGGCTTGCCTTCACTAAGGGGCAGCGAAGCCGGGCAGAGCAGCCTTCTCCCTTTTTATTTGGCTCCCTCTAGCTGGCCTTTGCTGGCTGGGAGCACCTCGGGGTGCACCCAGACCCACCATCAGGTCTAACCCCGCAGAGATGCCCTCTTGCTGTTCAGCAGAGCCTCCTTCCATCCCCCCAGAGGGATGCTGGCAGGGGATGCTGCTTGGCGAAGCCCATCAGCACCCAGCCGTCGCGGTGGGATGTGGGATCAGGGCTGCTTTTTTCCCAGCCCCTCCGCTTTCGGAGCCAGGTCAGGCTCCCACAAAAATTGCCTTCTTTCCTCCCGCTTTGCCAGAAGGAAACGAATCAGAGAGAGACGAGAGGATGAGGCCAAGTGAGCACAGGCATTTGCATGGAAATCTTCGTCATCGGTGCTAAAACAGTGGGTTTGAAAGGGATTTGAACCCCTGTGCCTCTGCCTCATGCCAGGTTAGGGGTGGGACCCCCATCTTCTTGCTACAGGGAGACCCCGATCCATACGGAACCACTGCTCAGGGCACCGCAAACCATCAGCACAAATTCCCAGGGGCATCGGCTGCAGGAGCAGCGACCCGGGGCTGATGGAGCAAGCGGGTGCTGGGAGGAGGGACCTGCCAGGTCCTGGTTGGGGGGGGGGCAAGGGAGGAATTACCCCCAGGCACGCGCGGCCAGCACGGAAACGCGCTGCTCCAAAAGCCGGTGCTTGGTTTAGACCCGTCACTGCTGCAGCAATTTTCAAGGTTTAATGAAGCTGCTAATTGCACCGCCGGGGCAGGGGGGGCAGCGGGGCTGAGGGCCACGGTGCGGCCGGTCTGTGGGGAGGGCTGCCCAAAAGAACTGGGATTTCCCCAGCTATCCAGACCCGGTTCCCAGCTCTTCAGGTTGATCTCCCACCAACAGGACTTAGATTTCTCCCCCCAAAAATGTGTCATCTCTTTAGTCCCTGGTCAACAGCAAGAAGCGGTATTTCCATGCCATGGCAGATTTTGGGCTCATCCACTTGGTTCTCCCCGGGCTGCCGCGGAGCTGGGAACGCACGGCTCCTGTTCAGCTTCGCGTCGCCCCCCTCCCTAAAAGCCACCCCCCCCCCCTCTCTTCCAGGTCCTGAGCAACGAGAACAAGCTGACGCTGAAGTCCGTCCGCCAGGAAGACGCCGGGAAATACGTGTGCCGAGCCGTGGTCCCGCGGGTCGGCGCGGGGGAACGGGAGGTGACGCTCACCGTCAACGGTACCGCTTGCCTTCCTACCCCTGCTCTACCCCACCGGCTCCTTGCTGTGCTCCTGCGGCTCACGTCGCCAAATTATCCCCTCGGATATTTGCTTCCAGAGCAAATCCCACCCCCAGCTGGATCCTGCCCTTCAGGCAATAAGAGGGAATTAGGATTTTGCATTCGTTTGCCTGGAGACGCGTGGGTTAAAGCAGAAAAAAAAAAAAAAAAACAAACCACCACCAATATTATCTAAGACCTGCGTGGTTCCTTATTATCAACAGGGGGTTATTGAGTGGTTGGGAGCTGGTGTCTTTAAATCTTTAATAGATTTATCTTGCAAAACCCTTGCAAGGTCGGAGAGCACTGTTGTCTCTGTTGTACAGCCGGAGAGCTGGGAATTGAGCCTGGATCCGAGACCAGCAGCCTAATCACTCTCTGAGAGCCCACGTGAGGATACCTGTGTGAGGCTCAGCTCCTCCCCGGCTGCTCGGGGCTCACCCAGCACGCTGTCAGGATGCGGCCCGGGCCCTCGCCCATGCCCGGGAGCTGGGAAGCACTCCAGAGCCCTGGAGTTTAACGATGACCTGGCCAGGACCCCGCAGCAGCCGATAATGAATTTCAGCCTAAATATGGAAGGGAAAGAGCCAGGCAGGCTGCACATGGTATAAATAGAGAATGAATTCTGCGTTGCCTCTCACCTGTGTGACAAACTGGCAAGCTTCCGTCCCCGCTCACTGTCACAAAGAGAAGAAAATAAGCGGGGAAGCAGCAGAGGCAAGCGTTAATTTTCAATGCAGATAAAGCTGGAAAGGGGAGCCAAGGGCAACGCAGCGGGGGGCTGAAAACCAACCCCTCCCTCGCCTCCGACTCAGCTCCTCGGCGCCTGCATGCTCCTTCCCCGGCGGCCGCTGGGTTTTAATTACAATTAAACTAGCTGGCGGAAAACAAAGCAACAAATTAGCGCAAACAAAGAACCTGCTCCTTGCCTGACACCTACCTTGGGCGCCGAGCGAAGGGCTCGGAGCGCGCGGCGTGGGAAAGCTGCGCTCGAGAGCTTTGCAGCTCACGGCACCCCCGAGCTTCTCGCCTTGCAGAGCCAACGGGGGAGCAAATGGAACCCGTGAGGGTCACCGCGGGGCTTGGGCATCGCCTGGGAGCCGGCAGCGGCCCAAAAGCCAACCCTGCCCTGGGCTGCATCAGGAGAAGCGTGGCCAGCGTGGAGGGAGGGGATTGTGCCCCTCTGCTCTGCTCTGGGGAGACCCCCCCTGGAGCCCTGCGTCCAGCTCGGGAGCCCTCAGCACAAGGAGGACATGGAGCTGTTGGAGCGGGGCCAGGGGAGGGCTACTAAAATGATCCGAGGGGCTACTAAAATGATCCGAGGGCTGGAGCCCCTTTGCTCTGGGGCCAGGCTGGGAGAGTTGGGGGTGTTCAGCCTGGAGAAGAGGAGGCTGCGGGCAGAGCTGAGTGCGGCCGGTCAGGGCTTCAAGGGGGCCCAGGGGAAAGGGGGGGACAAGCTTTTTAGTAGGGCCAGCTGGGACAGGACAAGGGGGGATGGCTTTAAACTGAAGCAGGGTGGGTTTAGACTGGATCTAAGGAAGAAATTCTTTGCAGTGAGGGTGGTGAAACCCTGGCAGGGGTTGCCCAGAGAGGGGGTGGAGGCCCCATCCCTGGGACCATCCCAGGCCAGGTTGGACGGGGCTGTGAGCAACCTGATGTGGTTCAAGGTGTCCCTGCTCCTGCAGGGGGGTTGGGCTGGGGGACCTCTGGGGGTCCCTTCCCACCCAAAACATTCCATGATTCTATGACATGCTGCTGGGAGACCCACTGCTGGGGTTTGGTGCCACCCCAAGTGACAGCGTTGGGACACGCCATCGCGGGCGTTGGACCCTACAGCAAGGGAGAATCCCACACCTCCGGGTGGAGGGGATCTCCTGGCCCTCCAAGCTGGGAGAACCAAGGTGGGCAAGACCCAGAGCAGCGTCCCCAGGCCCGACACCCGCTGAGCCCCGGGGCTTGGCAGCCCATCCTGCGCGGCGCTGCGGCTCCGGGAGCACGGCACGCTGTGCCTAATCCAGCTAATGAATGCTGCCGAAAGTCTTTTCTGCTGTAATTTGAGAGGGAAGCCGAACGCTTCACATTTTCAAGTGATTTTAAATCCAGAGGGTGAGACAATTGTCTTGGTATTACTGGGTGCCTTTTTCCGTGGGCTGGGATTCGTCACGGGGAAATCAGGCATTTAGGAGGGGCTGTTCCGGGCTAGCGGCGTAGACTGCGTGGGCTTCGAAGGGGCTTGATCCAGCCCACCGAAAGCACGGGGACCCCGACTGAGGGATCTTCATCCAACCCAGCCTGCAATCCTGCCTGCAGCAGCCCATCCGCCCCCAAACCAGTCAGAAGCCCAATGCAGGTCTGCGGTCGCAGAGAGGGGCTGGCAGCCCGTCCCCAGCCTGAAAGGAAGCAGATAGGATTCAGAGTCTCGTTAATGGGAAGGAGGATTATGCAAATGAGCAGCGTTTGGCAGGGCCGGAGCAGCAGAGGCAAGAAGGAAGTGAGGAACTGTTGGTGCCATCCTAAATCAGCAGCAGTCGGATTTACAGCCCCCGCACCAGCCAAAGCCTCGCCGTGCTCCCGGCTGCACACAAGCCTGGCTGAAGCTCCCACCCCGGTAGGAGAAGCGCCCCAAGATCCCCTCCACAGCAGGATCGACATGTTGTCCGGGCTCGGCAGAGGCTGCTGGGCAAGGACCACCACCCCTGCCCTCCTTGCTCTGCAAAAAAAGGTTTGTTAGAAGGGCTGGCCAGCCCCGGGTGGCTAATTCAGGGTTTAATTTGCCTGGGATTCACCCCAACAAGCAAGCCAAGGCTGCAGGAGAGCTGGGGAACGCAGGAGGGGCTGACCTGACACAGTGCTTGGGCAGGAGAACATCGTGGTGGCACCCATGGAGACCTTCACCAAGCATGTCTTGAGAATGGGGACCTTGGGATGATCCCTTGCAATACCGGGCAGCACAAGCCAGCCCAGGAAGAGAGGAGTTAAACCAAATTCTCCGGCCAAACCATTGCCAACGTTGCTTGGGAGGGAAGGTTCGGATAGACTCAAGCAGGCTGGAGAAGTCGAGGCCATCCTTTCGCTCCTCCAAGGCTCCCGAGTCAGCAAGCTGCCTTCCCTTTTGTGCGAGCCGCCAGGACCGCACAAATAAATTGGCACCGGCGTGCTAAAAATAACCGCAACCAATAGCTCCATCATTTATATCCATAGCAACATTGTTTAAAGCCTTTTTCCTGCCGGTGGGCTGTCTCACACTTAGCGCTGAATGCCAAGCCGGAGATTGGCAGCTTTCATAAGGAGCCGGAGCCTGGTGGAGAATCAAACGCCGGCCCCGAATGTGAAGAGGCTGCAACTTCATGCTATTATTTCTGGGCATGTTCATCTCACAAATGGTCTTTAGTCATAGGCTATTATCATGATGATAAGCCTTCGACTCTGAACTCCTAAAGCAATAATAAAACCCAAAGCCGTTGGCATTTGTGCCATTTAAAATCCACTCTCCTTGGGGAAAATGATCCTTTTAATGATTATTAAGCCATTTTTCTCTAGCGTCACCCAGACTTGGAGAGCTTCCAGAATTTATAAGTAACATACAACCCTTGAAATAGAAAGAAGATGGCTTTTTATTATTATTATTTAGGCCTGGCCTACGGATCCCATCGCTGCTCTTGCCTCCATTGGCTTTGGGTTCGTCGGTGATCAGGGCAGGCGAGCAGGAGGATCACCTAGCATGTGTTTAGTTAGCCAAGAAGCTCATCCTGCACGCCTTGTGCCAACCTTGGAAGATGACGGGGCCAAACGGGTCCCCATCACGTGTCCCATCCAGGAGGAAAAAGCCCCAGCCCACGTTTAGTGCCACTTGCCCATCACACTTGGCTGTTGGCACAGTTCTGCTCTTGCGTGGGCCGTGGGGAGCGAAGGCCAAGGCTAGCTGACGTTACCACCTTGGGCATGCTTGGGAAGAGCTATTTCATGAAGGCAAGATGTCGTTTGCATCGAGGCAAAGCGAGGAATCAACCAAACTTCTCCTGAGCTTTCAGCGATGGATAAATGGGAATGCACGCCTTGGGAGCATGCCTGGAAGAACATCTTGAAGAAGAGCGTTTGGGCAGAAAACCGTACCAAAATGTCTTTTTTTTTTGATTTTCTGTTTCTGATATAAAGGTGCACAAAAGTTTCCACTAACATACAGCTATGACCATTACATCAAAGCAAGCCCTGACCTTCTCCATCGCGCACGGCTCCTGCTATCACCAATTTGGACGGCGGCTCGCTCTCAGCAGGAATTTCCCGAGCTGTGTTTCTGGTTGCTGGGTGGTGAAGCGCGCTTCGCTGAGCTGCTTCTCCGTGCATCTCACCTTGGAACGGCGTGGGGAAGGAAGGGTAGGGCTGCATCCAGCGGGGAATGTTTGGGGAGCGTGAAAGTTCGGTGCAGAAAGCAGTGACTGGGGTAATTGCAATAGGCAGCTGTGCATCTGAAAGCACCAGAGGGAAGAATTCAGCATTTCGGGACGGTTTCGTGCATTCTGCAAATTCATAAACGGGTGATTTGGATGGGAATCGGTCAGGAACACCCAGGCGAATCTGTCTTTACCCCACGTCCCGGAGACTTTTCTTAAAGGAACGCATCAGCTGCAGGGGAAAAAAAATAAAAAGAACCTGTGAAAAGTTTCTCAAATCCCCAACGGCTGGCTTGGTGGGGGAGAGCAGGAGCACAGCACGCTCTCCCACGCTGACCACCCCGGAGGCCAGGGCTCAAGCCCCAGCTGAGGTTGTCCCCAGCCTCTTGGAACAGCTCCTCTTGTGGCTCTTCCACTTCACACGGCCAGGCTGGAGCCCGACAGCGTCAGCAGCT
Source organism: Butorides virescens (assembly GCA_017310255.1). Lineage (NCBI taxonomy): Eukaryota > Metazoa > Chordata > Aves > Pelecaniformes > Ardeidae > Butorides > Butorides virescens. The sequence goes on from JADKXX010010719.1 coordinate 13,989, forward strand.
CCGAAAACGTGTGCAGGGGTGGGCACGAAGGCAAGGCTGCGTTTCCTGATAAACCCAGGGACGGGCTCAAACCCAGGAGCAACAACCCAGAGCAAACATCCGAAATAGTGGGGCTGGGGCTGGGGCTGGGGCAAGGGCAAGGGCAGGGGCAGGGGCAGGGGCAGGGGCAAGGGCAAGGGCAAGGGCAAGGGCAAGGGCAAGGGCAAGGGCAGATCTTCCAGCCCTGCTCACAGAAATGCAAATCTGCTTTAATTAAGGAGGCTAAAAACCAGCAATTAGGATCCCAGCTCTTATGCTGCTCCCTTGGGGTGAGCCCCTCCTCAGGGGGAGGTCCCCCCCTCCCCGCGGGGCTGTTGGAAGAGTGGGGGACATGCTGAGCCCACCAAGCCGTGCTCTCCTCTCCAACCCCTTTTCTCCCAACCGTGCCTTCAGGATGGCCACCACGGCAGGACAAGGACATTTCCCTTCCCAAGCCAGCTCAGCCGGCACGTTCGGCCTCGTGTCGCTCGGGGAGAGCCTTTCCCAGCCGGGCTGAGCTCCTTCGGCATCTGAACGGCGCAGGAGACCCCAGCTGATGGGGTCCTGAGGGTTTTCCCAACAGGAATTTCTCCACCGCATGGGGCAGGCGGATCGCAGGTCACTGAAGGGGGGCTTGCAGGTAGCAGCTGCTCATCAGTGCCTCCCTCTGCCCTCCTACCGCTTCGTTAAGCCCCTGGGGAGCAATTAGTGTAACGGTTGCTTAACGAGTCTGGGAGAGCGTGGAAGAGGAGCACCAGGTGGGCCAGGCTCTTGCTTTGCTGCCGGAGCAAACAGCCCTTCTCAGAGGTCAGGTTCACCAAGGAGATTTCCGCAGGGTGATTTAATCGCCATCCAACACCCGGGATGGGGGAGCAGAGACCCTGGTGCTGCTGGGGGGGGGGGCGCTTTGCAGAAAACCAGCAGAGCAAAGCAAAGCCCCCGCCCCACGTCCTCCTGCATCGCTGTTGCTCCATCCCTCCCCTTCAAAAAGGGGGGCTCCGATGTCCCCGCTAACACCCCCCTCATTGCCAGCGGTGCCTTGTATGGCAGCCACCCATGCGAGATGCCAGCAGCCCTCTCCTCTCTCTTGCAGGACCACCCATCATCTCCAGCACCCAGACACAGCATGCCCTCCACGGCCAGAAAGGGCAGATCAAGTGCTTCATCCGCAGCACCCCGCCGCCAGACCGAATTGTGAGTAGGGTCCCATGGGGCAAGGGTGGGTGCCCACGCACCTTAGGGTGCCCTGCGGTGGGCAAACCTGCCCCAGGCTGACCCCTCTCTTGCTTGGCAGGCTTGGTCCTGGAAGGAGAACGTCCTGGAGTCTGGGACCTCCGGGCGCTACACGGTGGAGACGGTCAGCACGGACGAGGGTGTCATCTCCACGCTGACCATCAGCAACATCGTCCGGGCCGATTTCCAAACCATTTACAACTGCACCGCCTGGAACAGCTTCGGCTCCGACACGGAGATCATCCGGCTCAAAGAGCAAGGTGGGCACCGCTGAGGAGCCGGGGGGGGCTGTCGGGCAGCGGGAATTAGGACCTGGCCGGGCTGTAAGAGCGGGGAGATGCCGTGAGAGGCAGGAGATGCTCAGAAAAGCTCTTGGGATGGCAAAGAGGAAACTAAGGAAGGGCGGTGAAAATGTTCCAGATGTGCCAGCTGTAGGATTGCGTCCTCAGGGTACCTGGTCCTGGCGGAGGGGCAGGAGGTGGGACAAGCCCTCCAAGGTCTCTGCTTGATAACGGTGTCGCCCCATTCTGCCTGTCCTGCTGAAGTTGGAGGGCACGGGGCCATCCTGCCCCCCGAGGTGATGCCACTGCCACAGGCTGGAGGATCCTTGCTAGCCCCAGAGGAACAGGAACGGCTGCTCCGACCAGACCCCGCTGCTCCGTGGCGGTGGGAGTGAGTGGGAGGAAGGCGTTTGGGCTGGTGGCAACCCTCCGCCCCGGCCGCCAGCCACGATGCCAGCATGTGTTTTGCAGGGCTGGGCTTACCCACCCGGCCTCGAAGGCACCTCGAGAAACTCTCAGGGGATGGCCAAGGGATTTCCACTCTCGGGGCTCTCAATAGCAAGGGAGGGAGACGGCTTTTGTGAGGACCGCTTAGCTCCTGGAGGGACTCCAGTTCTCTTCTATTTTATTAAATGCCAGGGCAGGCAGGTGGATTGTTCTCATTAAGCCGTGATTTATAGGCAAGGCTGCCGTCCAGATTAAATTAGAGCTAAATGAACCCCTTAAAATTAGCCTTGGGCTTCTTCCAATGCAAACAGAGCCAGTGGTTTTTCCAGGTCGCCTGCCAGTCAGCGGGAGCGCTCGGCAGCAAGCCCGGGTCCCGGCGGAGGGTGGCCGGGTGGCCGAGCTGGGTCGGAGCCGGCCACGCAGCATCCCAGTCCACAGCCGGCTCCGCATCCCAGATCCGAGCACCCCTGCTAGGGACATCCCTGCCCCGGGCAGGGGGACACCGTAGGGTGGCTGAGGATGCCGTAGGGTGGCAGAGGACACCCCCTTCATGGGGACGTCCCCGCGCTCGGAGCGGAAAGCGGAGGAAGGCTGACGTGTGCGCTTGGGCTGTGCAAGGCTGTGGACACTTGCTTTATTTTCAAACAGGTACGGAAATGAAATCAGGAGCTGGTATTCAAGCAGGTATGGAAATCATGAGCTGACGGTGAACGTGAATTGTCCCCAGCCATTACCACACCCGAGGACCCGGCGTCCTCCTCCTGGCCCGGCAGCTTTCCGGCAGGGCAGGCAGGGGTGTAGGAAAGCTGCAGGGCAGTGACTGGGATGAACTGGGAAGCAGGAGCGGTCGGGTCTCTGCTCTGTCGCTGACTCGCTCTGCAAACCAACGCCGCCTTTCCGTGCCCCGGCCGCCGAGAGGGAATGACATTGCGCAGCCACGTCTTAAAGTGCTGCGAAAGGGACCGTGTCAGTGCTGTTGTGGGGCAAGAAGGAGAGAGAGAAGTGTCCAGGGTCACTGGTGGACACCAGCTTGTCCCAGCACCCTGGGAGGGTGCCAGCCAGCAGCCCGCGCGGGGCCGACCGGGGTGTTTGGTGTGCTGCCCTTGTGCCTTCCTCATCCTCGGCGCCAAGTAGGGTTCATGGGGAGCGGTAGCCAGCAAACCGCTCCTCGTCAGCTCGCCCTGCTCTTCCAGCCGTGGTTTACCCTCCCAGCCGCTGGTCCCTGTCACTGTCCCTTTGCAGTCACCTTTTTTTGCAGCCCAGGAGAGCCCCGGCCACGTTCCCCGCCCCATTCCCCACATGATTCTCCATCATCTTCATCATTCGCCATCACTACCTGCTTCTCACTCAGCCCTGCATTGCAGATCTCGCTCCCCCAAAGCTGAGAGCCAGCAAGCACTCCCAGGACCCCCGGGCTCCTGGCTCCTCACCCTTCCCTCTTTATTCCCCTGGGAGAGCCAAAAAAACCCCATGAGTTACCACCGTCGGCAGGAGCACTGCCTAGCAGGTGGCCCCGGGCTACCCAGAGAAGAAAAAATCCCAGTTTCTTCTTGCTGTGGCTCAACTGGGGCATTGGAGGGTGCTGGTTTTAGGATGAGCTCCTTGGTGCAGCTGGGACCAGCTCCAGCGTCGGCCACCTGAGCTCCAGCTCAAGGCTACTGAGCACTCATGGGGCTCTGGCCGTGGTCAGCGTTCTTGGCAGCTTTGGTGGCCCAGGAGTCACCACACCAGTGGCCCAGGCAGAAAATTCATGAGCAAGCCAGGCTCTGGAATGGGCTGCCCAGGGAGGTGGTAGAGTCCCCATCCCTGGAGGTATTTAAAAGAAGGATGGATGAGGTGCTGAGGGCCAGGGGTTAGTGGTGGGATGGCAGGGTTAGGGGAATGGTTGGACTCGATGATCTTAAAGGGCTTTTCCAACCAAAGTGATTCTAGGATTCTATGAAAAGCACCAGCCTAAACCACCAGCCGAATCACGAGCTAAGCGGGGCCGACCAAAGCCTCTTCTTCAAGCAAGTGGGAGCAGAAGAGGCTAAACTCAACCAGCACCATTTTTTTATCACCCTGCAGTTCCTAAATTAGGGCTCAGGACCCACGAAGCCCCATGGCCACTGCTGAAGGGTAACGAAGTGGCTTTATAACTCCCCTGCCCCAGCTGGGATTAGAGAGCAATGAAGAAACCCTGTGCTGACTAGATGGGAAAGATGCTGGTGGAATTACGCCTCCTCCCAGTCCCACCAGTAAGCAGGCGTGCCCTTAGGAAGGCTGAAAGGCACAGGTGGGATCAGTGAGCTCAGGTCCAGGATGAAATTCGTGGTCAACACCAGCTCCACGCCAATGGACAACGAGAAATGGTTTCCATATCGCCCAGTCAAGTGCCACCCATCGGGCGGCCGGGCTCGGCCCCTCAGCTGGGTCACCCATGTGTCCCCACGGCCCCGTGGCCCAGCAGCGTTCACGTTCCCCACCCATGCAGGCAGGGAGGAAGGAGGACCACCTCTCTGCATCCATCTTTTTCCCTAGATTCATCCCAGCCTTTTGCAAGGCAGGGCCTCCAAGGAGCAAACACGCCTTGGAGGGGTGCAGGAAGGGGGTGAGGACACTCTTGCCCAGTTTAGCCAGCCATCCTGGAAAGGGTTACCCCTCTTTTTGCCCGCTGTGGGTTCATGAGAGCCTAGAAAGCACAGGAATGGGGCCCGTAGATATCTGCTGCTTTTGGGGAGAGGGTCTTTGGGAGGTGGTTTGTCATCCCAGCCACCGAAGGCCGTTTGTGGTACCCCCAGCCCTGGTGTCCTGCGAGTGGGCGCGCTGCCCGCTGCTGCCTGGCAGTAATCCAGGGAGCAGGCACCGACCCAACGCTCGCCGGTCAGCAGGAGCTGAGCGTTGAGGGACCGAAGGAGGAATGGAGCGGGGAGATAACAAGGCTCTTGGGCTGCAAACCTGACCCTCTCGCCGTAAATGAGATCTCATGTTCTCCCCTCCCTGCACCTCACAAGCCGGCTGCCTGGATCCGCGCAAATAAATCAGCTTTCCTGGCTGAGCCGCCGGCTGAAATCCCCGCCGGGAACCCAGCGACAAAGTTATTGTAGGCAGGAGGAGGCGAGCGCGTAACCCCTGCTCCGGGGCTGCACACCCCCAGCCCTCGCCCACCGCAGCCCCCAGCCTCTGCTTCTCCTCCCCGTCCCAGTCCGTGGCAGCCACAGGGGCTGGGGGAAGGACGGCGGAGTTGGGAAAGCCAAGGGAGGAAGCAGGAGACTGGGATATGAACGGGGCAGAGGCTGTGGATGAAGGCTCCTGGGTTAATTCGGCCAAGACAGCTGAGCCGCCCGCCCGGCTCCATCCCTCCATCCCAGCCCCAGCCTTTCTCCCAGCCATTTCTCCTTCTGAATGATCCCACCCACTTCTTTTGCACCTTTCACCCTTTAGAAATGCTCATTAACCCACAGGGCCGCCGCTAACCCGCTCTTCTGGCTCCCTCCTCTTCTCTCCCTCCCAGGGGAAACTGAGGCACAGAGAGATCAGGGTTTGCACAAGTTGCCGGCGTCACCCGCGCAGGGATGAGGGAGCGGGGAAGGAGGTCCATTGGGCCCCAAAACCCTCCCCAGGGCTCATGGCTGAGCCTCTTTCCAGTAGCCGGGGGTGGGTCCCTGGGGGAAAAGCCCCCCCTCTCCGACCTTCATCCCGGCTTCATGCTCCCTCTCCTTCCTCTTGCAGAGTCGGTGCCGATGGCGGTGATCATCGGAGTGGCCGTGGGGGCCGGCGTGGCGTTCCTGGTGTTGATGGCCACCATCGTCGCCTTCTGCTGCGCCCGCTCCCAGAGGAGTAAGTGTCCCCCCCCCCCAGCCCCGCCGCATCCCTTCGGGCTGGGGCTAAAACCTTGCGGGGGGCAGGGAGGGGTGCAAATAGAATGGGTCACAAAGGAATTTGAGGCTGAATTTACCGACACAGCACCGGCACCATCTGCTCCACGCGTTGGTCTACCAAATGCTCAGCGCCACTTGGCTGCTAACGACAGCCCCGTGGGGAAGGGAAAGGGTTTGGGAGGTTTGGAAAAGCATCCCAGGGTAAACACTAATCCCACGGGCAGCTCGCGGGGCGTCCTGGGGGCAAAGGGATTGCAAAGGGACCTGCTCTTAACCCCTCCCTTGGAGAAATCCTGATGTCCAAGAGGGAGAAGCGTCCTCGCCATGCCACGTCGCTGCTCAAAACCCCTCCTCGATTTGTGCTCTCTGTTCTGCTTCGGGTTCAATTCCGTTTTTCTCGTCATAAAATGCGTATTTCCTAGCGGGAAATTACAGCCAGCTGAGAGGTTTTGCACAGGACACGTGGGTTTTGAAGCCAGGCTGTGGTGGGAATACAAGTTAAACCGCCACGAGAGACGCAGGTAGAGGAGAAGGAGGGGTAAACGGTGTGGCATCGTCTGGCCTCATTAAGAAGACACCGGGAAATTAAAGAAGGAGGATCCTTGGCTAAATGAAAAGGCATCGAACCACCAGGGAGAAGAGCGTGATTGTCTGGAACATCTCAGGCCACCGGGGAGAAGAGGAGACACTCGACGGCGCTCCCGGCTTGGGAGACGCGTGGTACGGATGCCGGGATGCCAAGCTCTCTCTGTGTGCGTGCCAGAAAACCCAGTTGTTTTCTTTTTATTTTCCCCCCTCTTGATCATTTGCAAAGCAATCAAAGACACCAGGCTCCGCTTGGATTTGGATATGAATGCACGGCCTCCCGCGGCAGAAATGTGTTTAATTTTAAGAGCAATAATGATGCCTCTCCTTGGGTTTTTTTGAACTCTTGCGGCCTCCATTAGCAAGTATTAACAAATTAAATGGGGGGGCGGTCATTAGCCTTGCTTTTTGGGGGGGCGCTGCTGATGGACGGGACCCGAGAGCGGGCCAGTTCGATGTTGCAGAGATCGTTCAGCAAGGACAGATGATTCCAGCGCCTGAAGAAGGCAGGGCCAGGCCGTCTTAGCGTGTCGATGGCCGGATGTCATCGGCCGTGCTTCCCCCCCGCCGCGTCATTCGGAGCAGGGGAGAGCACGTGGGTCGTTACCCTCCCCTTGGGTGATGTAAGCAGATGGCGCAGGGTTCGTTACAGGACCTGCAATTTGCCACTAAAGCCATGCCAACAGGGCAAAGACGTGGTGCAAGTGCCAGGTTTGAGAGTCCCCCACAAGCTGGAAGCATGCGAGGATGGGCAGGTCTTGTCCTTCCTGGAGGGGACAACCCCATCCCACCCAAACCACCTTGCGTGATTCACCCCTTGGATTCCCAGTGGTAAATCAGGAAGAAGAGGCGTTTTCCTCGGCAGGGCTAGGAGGATGTGTACTGGGAAGAGGGTACTGGGGACGTGGTGGCACGGCACTCTTTGAAGTCCCTTTCCTCCGCTGTGCTTCCAGTGCTGTCCCACTCGGAAAGGACTTTTTTTTGGTCTCCGATACGCAACGAGCTGTTGGGTCTGGGCATCTTCCCAGCGTGCTCGCTGCATCACTGCTCTTCTTCAGCTCCTCCTGCAGTGGAAAGCGCCAGTTGCCAAGCCCTGGGGAGAGGGCTACAGCATCCCTGGACCATGGGGAGAGGGCTACAGCATCCCTGGACCTTGGGGAGAGGGCTACAGCATCCCTGGACCTTGGGGAGAGGGCTACAGCATCCCTGGTCCATGGGGAGAGGGCTACAG
>JADKXX010010723.1:0-16600 GCA_017310255.1 Butorides virescens
GGGGGGGCCCAGCCCCTGCTGACGCTCCCCTCCACTCCCCCGGCTGCCGCCCCCCTGGGAGCACCCGGCCCAAAGCCCCCCCAAACCCCCCCAAAGGCACCGCTCCGGGGGGGACACCCCCCCAAACCTCCGTCCCCCTGGAGCCGAGCACCCCCCTGCCGCCACCCAAGGCCACCCGTCACCAACGCCAGCGCGCCCCAGGGGGAGGCTCCACCATAAATAAGCTTTTAAATTAATTAAATTAAATTGTCCCCCCAAAAGGGCCTCGGCAGCCCCCGGGGGTGCCCCCGGCCAGGGGGGGGCTGCGGGGACGAGCCCCCGCGCCAGCACTAAGGCACGGGACAGGGCCACCGAGTAAAAAGAAAATTAAAAAAAAAATTGGGGACGGGGGGAGGAATTAAATATTGGGGGAGGGGGGACACCAGGGCAAGGAGGAGGCAACATGGGCCCCCAAAGGCTCCTGCTCCTTGGGGGGGGGTCCCAGGACCCCCAAGATCAGCCCCTGAGTGGGGCGCTCGTCAGAATATGAGAGAATTAAGGGAGAGCAAGCCCAGGGCGAGGGCTCCTGCCCCCCCCTGCCCCCCAGGCCCGCTGGGAGGGAGGACCCCCCACCCCAAAAATCCCCTCCGGGTCCTCGGCAGCTTTAGTGCGTCGGTAGGAAAAGGCGCCGGCGGCGATGCCACGGCACGGCCCTGGGGGGCTCCCTGCACCCCCCGAGCACCGCCCCCCCCACACACCCTGGGGGACCCACGGTCCAGCGCGGCCCCCCCAGCCCCGTCCCTGCTCCCTCCGAGGGTCCCAGGGCGAGGTGGCGGGGGGTGACGAGGATGCTCTGCCCCCGCCCGGCTCCGGGCCGGCCGGCGCGGTGTCCCCCCTCCGGGGGGGGGGACGACGCTGTCCCTGCGCAGCCCCGGGGGCCTCAGAAGTAGGTGAGGTTCTTGACGAGACCCAGCTCCAGCATCCGCTTGATGGCCACCGCCTCGTGGGAGACGTTGTGCTCCGAGGCCTGGGGGACAGGGAGCAGGGGGTGACACCGGAGCCCAGCAAGGTGACACCGGAGCCCGGCGAGGTGCCACCACCCCTTTTCCTTCCGCTCCCTCCCAGCCCCTCCACCTCGACCACCCCCCAGCCTCGAGTTGACCCCACGCCTTCACCTGAAGCGAGGAGCCCCCCCCCCAAAAGGAGGGACGTGACCCCCTTCTCCTCACGCGTAACCCAGGTCCAGCTCCACCCTGGTGACAGGGACACTGGGCCATGGGAGAAGCTGGACCGTGACCACCCAAAGGGGGACCCTCCACACCCAGGGTCACCCAACGGGGCAGGGCGCTGCCCTCCTGGGCTGCAATCCCCCATCCCGGGGGAAAAAAATGGGGGTAACGTGGACAAAAAGTGGGGGGAGATACTTACCGCCATGGACTTGAGCGTGATCTGCTCGTAGTAGTGAATGGTCTGCTTCTTGTTGGCCGAATCGGGGTAGCCAAAGCCCGCGATGTGCACCAGGTCGCAGAAGTGCAAGGCCAAGGTGATGGCCAACAACCCCGTGGTGGGCTTCTGGAGGGAGAGGGGGAAGGAGAAGACGTGCAAAGAGCCGGGGGGCCTGGAGCAAACTGCATGGGGATGGCCAGGGGAACCAGGAGGGAGGACGCCACCCCTCGGGGGGGTGCAGGGCACCCGGCCATCCCCATCCCTTACCTGTTTGACCTTCCGTGGTTGCTTCATGGGGAGGTTGAGCAGTTTAGCAGCGGTTACTTCCATGTAGTAAGGGTTGAGGATGCGCACTCGCTCCGGGTTGGCGTCCCAGATCAACGGAGGCTGTTTCCAAAACCCTTTCCGAACCTGCAAAGAGGATGGAGATGGCCAGTGGTGTCCCAGGTAGGTCCCCGGGGAGGACCCTGGAGCAGTCGGGGAGGGGTTGGACCCGGTTCCCCACCGCGCTTACCCTCTTCTTGTCGTTGAGGATGGCCTCCATCCACTGGAAGTCCATGGGCTTGAACGGCACCAGCACCAGCAACGTGTCGGGGTTGTTCTCCACCCGGGGGTCGAAGTGGGCCGACTCGGGGTAGAAGAGGCGCATGGTGGTCTTGGAGCCCACGTCCTGCTCGTAACCATGGACCGGGGCGTTGTTCAGCCTTGGAGGGGGGGGACGGGACACGGGGACATCGCGGGCCTCAGCCCCACCTGCGGGTGGCACTGGGGAGGGGTCAACGGGAGGGACCCGGGGCCGTACCTGATCACAACGTCGTAGGTGTTGATGGTCTCCCCCATGGAGCTGTTGCGGAGCCGGTGGCCGTTGCCCACCACCGCGCACCTCCGGCACTTCAGGCTGCGAGAGAAAAAACCCCGTCTCAGCCAGGCCTGCTCTAAAACCCAGCTGGTTTTAACCCCCAAGGCGGGGTTTAACCCTGCGTCGTCCACTCTGCAAAGCTTCCCACGCTCCGTCCGCCATCCCTGGGTGGCAGAGGTTCGTTTCACCAAGTCTTAGGCCCACGTTGTGTGAATTTTCCCCCTCCCAAAGATGGCAACGATGACGAGAACGACGGAAAAGCCCCCAAACCCCCCCCGGCGTTACCTCTGGATGCTCTCGGGCAGGGAGTAGTGGGTGATGGACAGCAGGCGCAGGAGGACGTCTTCTGCAAAGCGAGGGCAAGGAGAAGGTGAGCAAGGCAGCTCCTGCCTGGGTGCTGCCCCATCCCAGCTCCCCCCAGATCTGGGCAGATAATCCTTGCCTGGGGCTTAGTAAAGCCTGGCCTAAACTCTTCTATAGGGACCACACGCACCCTAGGGCAAGCAGATACGCACCGCAAAGTCCACAAATCAAGCAAACAACTTGCTAGGGAGGAGGAAGAAAGAAAATAGAGTCGTCATCATCATCATCCCCCCCCCAAAAAAAAAAAATCAACCTGCAGGTGTTCTTAAGAAGGACAGACAGATGGACAGACAGAAACCCACGGCGAGCGCTGCCGAGGCTTACCGCTTCCTTTCGTGCCGTAGGGCAGCTCGTAGAGCGACGGCGTCTTCACCCAAAAATAGTCCTTCAGCTGCAAGAAGAGCGGGTGGTCCCTCGTGTAGCTGCCGAGGAGGAAAGGGCCGGTGAGACCGGAGTGGGGGGGGGGGGGGGGGGGTGGGGGGGGGGGGGGGGGTTCCTGGCTCCGCGTTCCCCCCTCCTTGCTCCCAACCCCAAAACTCACTTCCCGATGAGCTGCGCCGCTTTCTTTTCCACCTCCCCGAGGGGACAGGTCGTCTTGTTTTCTTGCACGGGGAAATAAAAGCTGGAAGAGGTTTTAAAAAAAATAAAAATAAAAAAAAAATAACGATGATGCCTGCTCCTCTGCATCCCCCTCCCGGCAAAGGGGGCTCCGGCACCGCCGCGGTGGGGTTTAAGCCGCGCCGCAGCGCCGGGGATATCACCGGCCAGACTTAAGGTCAGCTCAGCTTTGGGTGTTTAAGCTGGGCTTGCAGCCTCGCATCAGAAGAGGTCTCCCTTGTGCTGCTCATAGACCTCACGCTCTCCCCGTCAGCATCGCCGGGGCTGGGAAGGGAGCGGGAGTTTTCCCCTTCTCCGGCCTCGGAGAAACACCAGCATTCCCCAAAAACCCCCCAGAACCCGACCCCCACCACGCGCCCAGGGGGAACCTCACATCGCATCCCCCCGTCCCCCGGCAGCAGCCGGGGGGGCTCCCATCTCTGCGGCCCCCCAGGATCCAGACGGGGGCCCCGCCCCCCCGGGGGGGGGGGGGGGGGGGGGGGGGGGGGGATGCCGCCTCCCGAGCGAAGGGAAGGGCAGGAGGTCCTTTAAATTTTAACAAAAGCCACTCACAGCTGTGTGTACCTGTCTTCCCGGTAGATCGAGTACCAAACCATCACCAGGAACAGCGCCAGCACCCCGAGTATCTTCCCTCCTGCGTGCCCAGAGGGCAGGGGGGAAAAGAAAAACACCGTCGAGGCGGTACCTGGCGTTTGGGTAATTGGATATTGGGGACCCGCAGCCCTCCAGGGATGATGTCCTGGTAGCTCCAGGATTGTGGAGCCTTCTCCGGGGGCCTGGCTGGCACGGTGCCCCCACGAGGAGCGGCTCCGAGATGGAGCCAGGTTGGTTTTGTCCCGGGTCCAAAAGCCACCGCGCCGTCCCCTCCTGCCCACCTTGGGCCAAAGGCCACACAAACTCACCCCTCTTCCCCATGCCTCCACCCCGTTTTTTCTACCGCAAAGCCCGAGGGCTCCTGGGTGCCCAAGCCCGGAGGATCAAGGACCCCAAAATCACCCACCCCACCGCGACCTCGCCCATGATGCTCCAACGCTGCATCACCCGGCCGGAGCCGCAGCCTAAAGCCGAGTCCTACCCCTAAAGCCGAGTCCTACCCCTAAAGCCAAGTCCTACCCCTAAAGCCGAGTTTCCAAAAGCAAATCCCCCCAGGCCCCCCACCCCTGCTTGGAAAGAGGGAGGCAGGACCCCCCCCCGTGGGACTCACGAGACTTGTTGATCATTTTTATCAGCAGGAGAGGCATCAGGCGAGGGCCGGAGCTCTCATCGCGGCTGCCGCCGGTCACCTGGAGCAGGAAAAGAGGGAAAAATATCGGATGAGCTCAAAACCCATCGGAGCCATCCCCGAAAACCCCATCCAAGAGGCATCACCCCCTGCTTGCCCCATCTGCACCTCTGGATGAGCGGGTACCAGGGGTCCCCAAGGGATTTATTTCCATTTAAATTAACATTTCCCTGCCCCGCAGCCACCAAAGGTTTGGTTATGCAGAGTCTTGCTGCGGCTCCCGAGGAGCCTCGGCCGTACAGGTTAAACACCAAAATTCCAAAGGAAAAATTGAATTAAAGAGGAAGAACAAGCCCCCGGTGGGGTTTATAACCTCAAAACCCCAAAGCACCCAAATCGATGCCCACGGTGATGACTTGGGGGGAGCTTTTAAGCCCAGCCCTGGCACCGGCCGCCGCGGGTACGAAGCCAAACGCGCCGGCTGAGCGGGATCAAAGCAAAGAGCACCTGGGGAACCTCCAACACCTTCAATTCAACCATCCTGGCGCGGGGAGAGGGCGATGCCACAAACTTAATGTGGGCGCAAGCATCAGCCGGGGAAGCGGGGCGACTTCTTTTGCTTCCTCCGAAACCTCTCCCTCGTGGCGTAAGGCAGCGAAGAGCCGCGGTCGGAGCCGCCCCGGGACACGGCGAGGATGGATAATTAACTTACCAGCTGGGAGAAGCTTTGGGGTACCCGGGAGACTTTAGACTTTGCTCCTTGAGGAGGAATCCTACTCTAAGCCTGGCTCAGGGCTGGGCTCGGCTTTGCCACCCCGTAACCCAAGCTGCTCCCTGCTCCGGAGCGGCCACGTCTCGGAGGAGGAGAGGGTGCGGAGCTGCTGAACGCCCAGCCAAGAGGAAAGGTGAGCAACTGGGCTGGGCGATGGAAATCCCAGTGTCACGGGATTAACCACCCTGCTGGCAGGGCACCCACCTCAGCACCCCACCCTGCCTAACGAAGCACCGTTAACGAACCCGGAACCCGCCGCCCAACGGGGCCACGTCCTCACCCAGCCAAGAACAGCGGCTTTTAGGGCAAAATTTATCAAGAGGGAGGAGAAACAGGACCAAAGATGGTCCCACGAGAGCCAGGCTCTTCCCTTCCTCATCACCAGCTCCTGAAATTAAAAGGGCAGGAAAGGGCAATTAAAAGGGAATTAAGGGCAATTAAAGCACGCTACAAGCAACGGGATACGAAGCAAAGAAAGCTCCGTTTGACAGCAGCGCAGGGGGACGGGGACGGGGGCAGGGATGGGGACAGGGATGGGGACAGGGATGGGGACAGGGACGGGGGTACCGTGGGAAAGCGCCCATCTCCCCCCAGCCACTTCTCCTCCATAGCCCAGGGATATCAAAACCCTTCCCGGTGAATCGTGCCCGGGCTCAGCCCCGCCGTCACCTGGGGACCCCAGGTAGGGAAAGAAAAAGCCCCCCCTCTCCCCAATTTACACCCTGGCTCTCATCCTGCCTCGGGATTTCTGGCTCTGCGAGTCCCTCCGGGCTTGGGAAGGAACGGGAAGATTAAACCCGCAATTGCATCTTCCAGGGTCGGAGCAGGCAGGGATGAGGGGGGGGCTCTCTCCTTCATATGTCACATTTGCTTGAAAGAAATAAAATTAGGGGAAAGTGAAAAGCAGCTTGTGTTTCCCTGGGTTGTTTTGTTTTTTTTTTTCCCTAGCAAAATTGGCCAAAAAAGTCCCCGAGGGGAAATCCGCAGCTGGAGGCTGGCAATGCTCCCTGGGGGCCTGAGCACCCCCGCTCGCCCGGGGCTGGGGTGCTGCTGGGCATCAGGACCCGAATTTAGCACCAAATTCACCCCCCAGCTCTGTTTTTCAGCACCAAATCAGCCACCGAGCGCGCTTCCCCCCGCCTGCGGCTTAAGGCACTGGGAAAATCCGCTTCCCCCCGGCTCCGGTGTTTGCTTTTACGTACCAGCTTTTTTTTTTTTTTTTTTTTTTTTAAAACGTCTATTTTATTTTTTTTCAAGGCGTTATGATCTTTTCTCAGGCTTGTCCACACAAGCTTGGCCCCGATGCATTTAAGAGACACAGGGTTAATAATCCCAAGGAAAACAAACCCTGTTTAGCCAAGCGTTTAAGCGTTCGGGGAATGCGGAGCAAAACAAGCGCACGCCCAGGCTGCCCCCGTGCCCAGGCCAAGGCGGAGGCGCCTTCAGAATGAATTCAAGCTCCCCCCAAATTTCTGCCACCCCAGCCCAAACCAGAGCGGCTGCTTAAAGGAGGAAGAGGCGAGAGCCTGGAGCCAGCTCCCTCTGCCCCGGGGACACCGAGCCGACGGAGGGAGCGATGCTAAAGGCTCTGGCGGGTCCCCAAAGCATCCCTGGTCCCCCAGCATCCCTGGTCCCCAAAGCATCCCTGGTCCCCTAAAGAATCCCTGGTCCCCCAAGCATCCCTGGTTCCCCAAAGCATCCCTGGTCCCCCAAAGCATCTCTGGTCCCCCAAAGCATCCCTGGTCCCCAAAGCATCCCTGGTCCCCTAAAGCATCCCTGGTCCCCCAAAGCATCCCTGGTCCCCCAGCATCCCTTGTCCCCTAAAGCATCCCTGGTCCCCCAGCATCCCTGGTCCCCCAAAGCATCCCTGGTCCCCCACTGCCTCCCTGCCAAGCCCTGGAGCTGGTGGGGGTGGGAAAGTCCCGGGTGGATTCGGCTCCCCACGCTTGGAAGCAGCAACCAAAAAAGCCCCTCTCTTTGATGTCTGAGAACGCCCCCCTAAGCGCCCCCAGGCTGAGCATTATCGCTGCCGAAATTACTTAAAAGCGCCGCTGCCGCCCCGCCTTCGCAGCCAGGTCCCCCCTTCCCCAGCCTGGCGCCGTGGGAAAGCCCCAAGCTCCTCGCTCAGTTCCCCCTTCTCCCAGTTCCCCCCTTTCCCTCGGATCCGGAGCAAGGTTTCACCTCCCAGTTTCACCACATCCCGGGAAAGCCCTTGGGAGATGCCAGCAACGACCCCGGGGACCGACCCTGCTGTGCGGGGGGCCCGAGAGGAGCCCGTCCCCCCACCTCCATCCCTCCCCGTCCCCCCACCTCCACCCCTCCCCATCCCCATCTCCCCCCACGGCCTCGACAGCTCCAGCCGGAGCCGGCATCTTGGGATTTAAATCCCATCAATCCACAAAGCAGCAGCACGCTCCGGCCAAGCTGCTCCCAGCCCACATTTGGGCAAAAAAACCCCAAACCCCAAACCATTTAAAGTCATGGGGCAAGCACAAAGGTGGGGGGAGATGATAAACCCCCCCACCCCATCCCAGCGTGGGCAGACCATGATCCCAGCAAAGCACCCGTGGACCGGCAGGCCACGCAGCAAAACCTCTCGGTGCTTTTATGTTTCCACGGTAACCCATGGATTGGGAAAACGGTGAGGACACCTCTCCCGTGCTCCCACCATCCCATCCCATCCCATCCCATGGAGCTGCCCGCTGCCTGGTCCAGCTTTCCCAGGTGAGAAGGATGCTCGTCGGAGAATGAGCATCTCCGATGGTTCACCCCAAAAAAACATGCGTTTATTTTTAACTGGAGCAGAGCTGGACTTGGAGGCCGAGGAAGGGACGCACCAGCAATCCCTAGGGATTCACTCCCAGCAGTGGGAACCAAAGGGAGACGGACAGACAGCCAGGACATCACAGACCCCTCCAACTCCAACCAGACCATCTCTCCGGAGCCTCCGAGGCACGTGGAGACCAGCGGGCCGGATCCTGCGCTCCATTTTGAGGACAACCACCAGGCTCGACCCCCAAGGAAGCAGTTTACAGCCCCGGGATCTTCCGAGCCCCCATCCCACGGGGTTTTCTCCACGTGGTAGGGCTGGGACTGCCGGAGGAGCCTGGCAGACGCCGGCGTACCCCCCGCGCCGGCTCAGCCGCCTCCTGCCTCGGCAAAACCATCCCATGCCGGAGCCTGAACGCAACCTGGGAGGCGGCCGGGGGCGATCCTCCGGGGAAACGATCCGGCCAACTCGAGGCACTGCCCGGGCTTGGCAGAGCATCAAAGGTACCCAAATCCTCAGCCTGGCGTCCCAAAGCTTCCTCGCTCCGGCTGCTGCGAGCTCCAGGTGCTGGGGGATTTTTTATTTTTTTTTTTTCCCCCCCAAGCTGGGAAGGAAACCGAGACCCACGGCAGGGAGAAAAAACTTTGTGGGATTGCAAGGAACCAACACTACGAGCCCGAAAGGTGGGAGGGTCTGGATCGGATCCCCCCCGCCAAGGGATGCTGTGGGGGACCAGGGTGGGGTGTGGGGGGGATGCTGCAGCAGCCAAAAAAATGCAGGGCAGAGCAACTGCGAGAGCACGACCTGCAGGTGCTGGGGGATGCGGGCGGTGGGACGCAGCACTGCAGGAATCAATCCTGCCCGCCCCATCGAGGGCACGGAGAGCCGGCCCGTGCCGCCCATGCTCACATTTATTCTATTTTAAGAGCCCTGGCGAGTCACTTTAAAGGAATCTTAATTACTAAAGGCATCTTAATTGCCTCTTAATAGGAGAGGCAGCGTTCTTTCCTTAGCCCGTGGTATCCCAGGCATACAATGACCCGGCCAAAGATTTAGGCTAGGGGAAAAAAAAAAAAAAAAACCAAAACCCACCACCCTCATTAGCAGGTAAGCCTTAACAACATCTTTACCCGTGAGGAAGGTGCAATTTTAGAGGTGGCAACAGCAAATAAGCTCAGGCAGGACCAGTATTGCAGGACCAGCCACGGCGCTGCTGGCTTTAACGCGCTCGGGAGCTGGAGTCCGACTCAGGCCGGCGCTGCCGCCATCCTCTCCTCTCGCTCTGTTTTAATTTTTAATCCTTGCAGCAGGAAAAACACAGGGACGGGACCCAAACCCCTTCCTACAGCCCCAAAACGCTGGCTGTGCGGGTGTACCCGAGCATCCCACGCCTCCGGGGTAACCATGGAAGGAGCTCGGAGCTCCTCCTCGGGGCCTCAGGCCACGTTACTGCAGGTTATTATTTATATTAGATAGGTTTAATTGCTCTTTTCCTATTTAAAAAAAAATAAAATAAAGGACCTTTTTGCCGGGTGCTGTTTGCTATAACCCGGAGGTCACAGCCGAGGGGCTGGGGGAGAGCTGAGCCACCCATGGGGGGGCAACCCCACGCTCACGAGACGAGGGTGGGCACCTACCAGTGGCACTTTTACACCCGTGGGATTTCAGCGCCCAGCTTGGAGAGCCCCTGACACGGGCTCAGCCACCTCCTCCTCCTCCTCCCTGCCCCAGCCGGCCCCCGTTTGCCCCCCCGTTTGCCTCGCTGCCGTGTTTACTCGCCGGCACCTCCATCCTCGGGGACCGCCCAGGGACGCGGGCGGCAACGGCGAGAGCGGCTTTGGCAACGCCGCCTTGCACCCGTGCCTCGGCCTAACCCCCCTCCGAAACAGCGCAGAAAGGGGAAGGAAGCCATCTTGGGGTGCAGGCAGGGTGTGGGCAGCCTGGCCCCGCTGCCTGCTCCCCCGGACCAGCGGGCAAAGCATCCGTGGGGAGCACTCCCTCCCTTATAGCAGGGATGCGAATGGTCCAGGGAGGTAAAAAAAAAAAAAAAAAAATTAAAACCATCGAGACGCTCCAGCCCAAGCAATGCCCAGATTCAACCCCACCTCTCCGGGCAAAGGTAGAGATTTCCCAAAATTCAGGGATCTCAATCCCCAGGGGTGAGTTATCCCACAGGCAGCTACCGTTCCCAGCGGCTTTTGACTACAGGGGTCCCCTTTTGGGGGCTCAAAAGCCGCCTGCCCGGTCACCGTCCCCTTTGCAAGGCTCCAAGTGCCACCTTAACCCTCCCCCCGCCACGGCAGCCCTGCGGTTCCCCCACCCTTTCCTCCTCTTTCGCAGAAGCGAACCGGGCTGGTTTTGGGGAGCCTAACCGCTACGGGAACCCCACCCTCGAGCTCCAGCCCTCCGGCCCCAAAAAACCTGCGGGGTGAAGCAGCCAGATGGATTTACCCCCCTGCCCCACACCAGTGCTCTCGTGCATCTCCCCCACCCCATCACCTTGCCCCCCCTCCATGCTCCGTTAACCCCATCAGCCACGCCGGGAGGGGGGCGCCCGTCTTGGGGAGACCTTTTCCAGTATCCCCAGGATCAGCGGGAGAGGCTGAAGCCGGTCCCCGTTGGGGGGGGGCGCTGAGCTGGAGGGCACTTACGGTCCGTCCTCGTGGTCCAGGCAGAGCAGGCAGGAGCTCGGCGGGATCTACGGGGCCATCCTCTCCTCCCCTGGCAAAGGCAAAAGGGAGAACATCCTTAGGGCCACGGCAACGCGCCCCGGCGGCGCGGCAGGGACGCCTCGCTCAGCGGCCGCCCGCCCTCGGAGGGTCCCGGGGGTCCCTCCCGAGCACGGACGGGCAGCCGGCCCCCGGGGACGGGCGGCTTCGAGCCATGGCCCCCGCAGAGGATGCCGGAGGACGCCTGCCCTCCGCACGCCGCCCACCTCCTCCGGTGCTGCCAGCACCCAGGGCCAGGCCCCCGGCTGCTTTTAAGGAGGAGGCGCAGTGGCTCAGAGCCCCGACCTCGCCGCAGGCTTCCCCAACGCTTCCTGGCCTTCCCCAACGCTTCCTGGCCTTCCCCACCAAAATCCCCTTCCATGCCTCACTCGGATTTTTAGGAAGCGGGTGATTCCCCCCAGGGAAAGGGGGATGCAGCCCTGCTCAGCCTGGGATGCTCCGCAGCTCTCCCACCTTCCCGGGCGGAGGATGCTCCTCAATCCCACGCCTCCAGCATCCCTGCCCCCAAAACTTTCCAAATCATGCATCCATGCCCAGCACTGGAATATCCTCATGATTTGGGGAAGGGAAAGCCCTGCTGAGGAACACAGAAACCCTCCCACCATGCTGCCTCTCCAAGAAAAGCCTCTCTGCAAGGGCAGCTGCTCTGCATCCAGCTTAATTAGCGCAGCTAACGAGCAGCCAGGTGGGGTGAAGGGAGAACAGGAGCCAGGCGTAGCGAGCCCGTTGCTGTCTCACCCAGCAGCTTTGCTCTTCCCTCCGTGCCGGTGGGATGGCCGGGGGATGGTGGGAGTCACAGCTCTCCCCCCAAAACCAGGCGAGGAGCAGCCCCAGCCCCGTTTGGCGCAGGGAGGGCAAAGCAGGCGGGGAAGGGTGGCCAGGCCAGGACCAGCAAGGCGCTCTGCGGCCGGCGGGCCAGCCCAGGCAGCAAAGATGCTTCCAAAGGGAAACCGAAGGGCAGGAGGCTTCCTTACCCCTCTTCATCTCCTCCAGCTGGGACAAGCAAAGGTGGGAGATGCTGGGGGCCACGAGCTGGTGCAAGCCCTCCCCAAGCCACACTTCACTCTTAATGCCCCGGTAATTTTACCAAAGAGGGAACGTCCCCGAGCAAGGGGTGGGGAAGGAAACCACGGAGCATCTCCAATGCTCTCTGCTATGGTGGAGGCTGGGTCCTTCTCCCCAGGGATGCCCCAGGAGGATGAGGGATGGCTCCATCCTGGTGCCACATCTCCAGCCAAAGCAGCTCTGCTTTCTCCTACCTCCACCATTTGCTGGGGGGGGAGAAATTAAACCAGGGGGCTTGGGGCAATCACCAGCCAAACCAGATGCACCTGCAAGTGCCCAAAAAATTCACCTCCCTGCCCCAGGGCCCCTCCAGCAGCCCTGAGTCCACCAGAGCATCCGACGTCGCTGCCGACAAGGAGCCTTTTTATTTAGAGCCGTGAATTATAGGATTTGCTAACGAGGTTAAACTCTCCCCGGGGAGCTCCTGCTAAAGCGCTTCACGGCGCAGCACCAGCCCCTGCCCGTACGGATGAGGATGAGGATGCTCGGAGCTGCTGGGGGTGGGCAAGGGGATGCCTCCTTCCCCGCAGCATCCCGGGAGGATGCCGCAGCCCTGGATCAGCAGGAGGTGGTGATCCCTTAAAGCCCACGGGCCCCACCGGGGAGGATCCGAGGTCTTCCCTGAAGCTGGTCCTTCCAGCTGGACTGGAAGAGCCGGGAGCGGGATCGCTGCCGGTCTCCCCGGGGTTGTTTCCCAGCCTCCCGAGCGGTCCCTCCGCCGTCAACCGATGCAATCGGCCGCTCCCAGCCCAAGGTCCACAAAAAAAAAAACCCATTGGGGTTCAGGCATCCACCAGCTCGAGAGCCGCCATCTCCACCACTCGACCCATCTGGCAGCCGATCCCGGTGGGAAACGAACATCCCGTATCCCAGAGCCCTCGAAAACCCCTGAAGAAGCTGAATTTTGCTGCTCTTCCTCCCCAGGCTCCCACCTACCCCTCCTGCCTCCATTTCCCCTCCTGCATTTAAAATTTCCAATTTTGAGGAGGGCGAAAGGCTCCTTGTGCCCCCTCCCCGACGCATTCCCTCCGGGATGCTCATGGCTTTGGGTGGAAGAAAACAAAAACGCAAGGGGCGCATCCCCTTTCCCTATTAAAGATTAAAGCCAGCCAGGATCAGTCCTTTGAGGGGCTCAGCGCCGGAGCACCCCCGAGGGGCAGGGGTATTTTCGGGACTTGCGCAGGCAAGGGGGGACACACCACCGAATCCCTCCCACCCCTCATCCTCCCCATCCAGGACCAGACCCCCTCGGCAGCTGTCAAAAAAGAGGAAGGGGGCGATGGAGGCGGCGTTTCTCCTCCTTCCACCAGCCAGACCTGAAGCACGGCAGCCGTCCGTCCGTCCGTCTGTCGGCGCTCCATCGCCCGGCGCCAGTCTCCCTCGGTTAAAATTACCTCCCGAGGGGGGAGAGAGCAAAAACCGGGCTGGGAGGGAATAAAATCCAGGTGAGCTCCTCCTCCTCCTCCTCCTCCTCCTCCTCCTCTGGAGACAAGGTCTCTGCTTGGCACGAGCGAGGTGTTTCCGAGCCCAGCACATCCCTCACGTCACCCCGATCGCTATCGCCCCGGGACCAGGAGCTTATTCACTCGGCAGGTATTTAGCAGGAGATAATCCCTCCGCTTCCCGGCCGTCCTTCGGCCGAGCCAGAGGTGTAATTCCAGCGTGGGATGCGATTTTTCCGATAGGGGTTTCCCCTCTGATCCCTCACCCCAGCATCCCGGCGGATGCTCCCTGGCCAGGAGAGCACGGAAGAACCACCACCGGCAGGACACCCACCCTCCACCCCCGCTGGGGTTTTTTAAATTATATTCATAATTTTTATTAATATTTTTAATAATTTAATAAACCTATTTCTACTAAATCCCGGAGAATGGGAAAGCCGCCCAGCCAAGCCGGATTATCCGAAGCAACGACCGACCTAAAAATAAACGGCTGCTATTTAGGGATGAGCCTCCCACGATAACATCCCACCCCCCCCAAATAAAAAAAGGAAGAAATAAGCCCGAGAAATCGCCACATCACCCATCAGACCAAAAAAAGCCTATTTTGTGCTTATTCCTTAGCAAAACCTTGCGCTTCCAAGCCAGGAGCATCCCCAGGCTTAAAGCCGCCGATGTACAGGCACGCCGGGCGTTTAGGTGAGCCAGGCAAATAAATAATTAAGATTTAAATACGCGTTTGCAAAATACAGATAATCCGTCAATTTAACTTGTAAATGCGGTCGGAATTAAGCGGCGACTTTGTTAACGAGGGGCCCGGGGAAGCCCCGGCTCCACGGCAGCTGCTGAAGGACCACGAGGATGCTAAAGCCGAATTTGCTGGGGGGTGCAGGGGCTCGGCAGCATCGGGGCAGGTTTCATCCTCCCCCCACCCCAGGTTTTCTCCTCCCCTCACCCTAAGGCAGTGCTGGGGTGCCAAACCCTTGTCTTCACCCCTATTTTTTACTGCAAAAGCCCCCCCAGCTCCCCCAAGCCCTTCACTACCACCAAAAGCCGCAGGGGCTGCCATCGCCCCACCATAAAAAAAAAAAAAAGAGCAGAGGAAAAAGGGCCTGGGGTGATATTTTTGAGGACAAATCGCAATTTTTTTGTTGTTGTCGCATAAATAGCTTGCTTTGAAAGCCGGGCTCTTGGCCGCCCTCGGCTCCCCCCACCCCAAATACCGGCGCTCGCTACCCAGATGCAGCCTGCGAGGGCGACCTGTTGAGCCCCCATGTCCACAAAGAGACGGTTCTTTGGGATTATTTTTTTTTTTTTCCCCATCTATTTTTGGTCTTGAAGCGGCGCTGGTTGTCACAGAGGGGTGGGCCCGAGGACTCCGCAGCCCTCGGCGCGGCTCCTGACGCCCCGTCCTCCGCTTTAACCCCGCGCCGGGACGGCAGCATCGCACTGAACCCCGAAAGCCCTTCGCTCCCCCTTAATCTTCGACACCATCCCCACGTCCCTGCTCCTCCTTCGGCCCTCCCCAATCCACTTGCACCCCCTCTCTCTGCATTTTTCCCCCTTATTTCTCACTTTCCACCCCATTTTGCCCCACGATGCCCCGCTGCTCGCCTCCATTCCCAACCCAGGCGGGTCCGCATCCATCCTCGTGCTGTAAAATCCCACCCCATGAATCCCACGCCGGGGGGGCTGGATGAGCCCGGCGGCCACGGAGGTTTGAATGCCTGGACAGAGGTGGTTTATTCCTTGCCACGGGGCTGCTCGGCTGGCCCCACACCTACAGCATCAGCAAAGCCCCAGAGCAGCAGCGTTAAAGCGTCCTCGACTCACGCTCGGTGCTTTCCTGCCTCAGTTTCCCCTCGTTTTCGGGGCTCTGGGAAGCTCTGCAGCGCAGGCAGGGGATGCAGCAGGGACCCCGAACCCCAAACTCCAGCCCGGCTCGTCTATTTTAAAAGGAAATTAAAAAAACCCACCCGATGGAAACGTCGCAAGCGGCTCAAAACCTGAGGCAGGGCGCGAGCCGGGGCTCCGGCTTGTGCAAGGCCACGGGGTGAGCTCTCGCCACCGGCATCGCTCCCTGGTGAAAAAAAACCAAGGCTGGGCTGACTCAGCCCGGCCGGATATCGGGATGCCGAATCCGTCCGGGAAAACTTCGGTGAGGCTGCCGGCGAGCTGGGGGAGACATTTTGCAAAGGGAAGAGCCCAAGCAGGGAACGGCATCTGGAAGCGATCGGAGGCAAGGAGCCTCTCCCAGGCGCAGCGGGGAATTCCAACGGCGTGAGCTCAGGTTAAAGCCTCCTTCGCAGACCCAGGATTAAAGAAAAAAACCAAACAAGCTTCAGCGTATATATTTTTAAAACCTGCAAATAAGGAAGGAAAGGAAGCCAGCTCCCTGCTCGGCCCTACCTGGACGCGGCTTTGTGATTGAGGTTGATTCTGGTTGGCAATAAAAACACGCCCAAAAAAACCCAAAAAAGAGGAGAAATCTCTCCATAGATTTGTTGGTATCACTTTGCAGGGGTGGCGTCGGGAGGAGAGTCCTCCTCCGGCGCTGCGATGTTTAAATCCGCCTCGCTTGGTCACGATGCACCCCTGCACCACCCACCCCAGGGCACCGCTGCATCCCACCTCCGAGCATCCCTCGCCGGCACGGGCTGCATCCCACAGCGGTCCTTGGGCGGCAGCGGCTCAGCAAACCTGGGAGCATCCCAGCATCCTCGGGATGGCATTGGCGAGCCGAAGGAGGACGCCATCGACAAGCCAATGGAGGATGCCATGAGCCGATGGAGGACGCCATGGATGAACCCATGGAGGACACCATGAGCCGATGGAGGACACCATGAATGAACCCATGGAGGACGCCATGAGCCGATGGAGGACACCATGAATGAACCCATGGAGGACACCATGAGCCGATGGAGGACGCCATGGATGAACCCATGGAGGACGCCATGAGCCGATGGAGGACGCTATGGATGAACCGACGGAGGACACCATGAGCCAATGGAGGACACCATGAATGAACCCACGGAGGATGCCATGAGCCAATGGAGGACGCTATGGATGAACCCATGGAGGACACCATGAGCCGATGGAGGACACTATGAATGAACCCATGGAGGACGCCATGGATGAACTGATGGAGGATGCCACAAGCCAATAGAGGACGCCATGGACGAGCTGATGGAAGACGCCATGGACGAACCGATGGAGGACGCCATGAGCCAATGGAGGACGCCATGGACGAGCCGACGGAGGACACCATGAGCCAATGGAGGACACCATGAGCCGATGGTGGACACCATGAGCCGATGGTGGACACCATGAGCCGATGG
>JADKXX010010727.1:0-36346 GCA_017310255.1 Butorides virescens
GGGGTTTGACCTCCCCAGGGCAGCACCCAACACTTGCCCGTGTTGAACTCCATCAGAACCCTCTGAGCTCTGCCATTCAGCCAGTTCCCAATCCACCTCACTGTCCACTCATCCGACCCACACTTCCCGAGCTTGGCATCTCTTGGCAGACGCTCCTGACAGGTCACTGGGAATGTGTTTCTACGTACAGAAGTCATCTCACCAGCATTTGGTGGAAGAGGCAGAGCGAGCGAGCTCAAGCAGCTTCTGAAGGCAGCTGCTACGCCAGGAAGCTTGACAGCCTTCAGAGCAAAAGCACGGAGAAAACATTCGTGCAGGTGGAAACACACTCTTGTCTTTCTCCAGCTCAAAACCGCCGCCTGATGTTATCGGGGTTGCAGGGCTGCTGGGGAGAAGAAAGCTGAGCGATGGAGCAAAGAAAAGCAGGCGGGCGCGGAGCAGCCGAGCGCACGCTGCACCCTGCAAGGTGCCTTCTGGTAGGAGCCGCAGGAGGCGGGATTCACGTTCATCTGCAAGCCATTAGAAAGCAGACGTTGCAACAGCGAACCCTGTTAACCATTCTGCTGCTGTTTAAGGCAGCAGGGAAGAGGTGGGGGGGATACCCAAGGCCTGTGGTCAGTTGGTTTTGGGGGTTTTATTTTTAACGGATAGCCTCAGCATACCCAGGATTTATTTTATTCCCCCTTCTGCACAGGCTGGTGTGAACTGGTCCCTACAGCCTTGTGGTCCTTTGGTATCTAAAGAAGAAGGAGAGGGAAAGGAATGGTCAAAAAGGATGTAAAACAGGAAAAACATCCACTGCTGCTGTGTGGGGCAAGAAGGGCACTGAAAGTACAGCTTCGCCACGTGGACTATGGACCGAAGGGCTGAATGGCAGAGGAGCTGTAGGCAAAGCCTGAGGAGTGAGTTGTGATGCAGGAATCCAAGAGCAATCCGTGCCTTCCCATTTTCACAACACCCAAGAGACTCCTAAAAAGCCCAGTGAACTGCACCAACGCCCAGGGAGCCACTCTCAGAAAGGAGGAGGAACGCCCCAGCCCAGAAAGTCTCCAGAAACCTCAAGAAAGGCAACTTCGGGTACATCTCCGAGGGAAATATTATTCTGCAAAGATGGAGAAGGATGCCCCAGAGGACAGAAGGATGGGGACACCGGGGGAGTTTAGGGGAAAGAGAGCCCCATTTAGCACCGCCGAGCTTACCCCAAAGGTCAGACAGCCTCAAGAAAGCGTGAAAGATGAGGGGATGCATTCAGGCAGCGACACAAATCAGGATCAGCAGAAAAAATCTGCAGGCAGCTGAGAAGGTGCGGTACCACGGAGGTGACAACAGGCTGACAGAGCACCCACCAGGGAGACGGGGGGCAGAGCACTCCCGACTCTTCTGCCCCCAGCCTGGGCTTCGGAGGAGACACCGGACAGCCCAGCGTGCTGCAGGAGGAGCCCAAAGGCATCCGTCTCCGCGGAGGGGAAGCAGTGGTACCCGTACCTGGATGCTGAAGCTCTGGGACTGGATGAAGGGCAGTGTTATGTTCTTGTAATCCTCCCAGGTTTCACGGATGAGGTGCGTTTCTTGACGGAGGTATTTCTGAAGGTGTTTTTCCGTGGCGGGGTACACCACTGTGGTTTTTATCTCTAGAAACAAACAATGTTTACTGAGTTACTATCACAGACGAAATCCACGTTACATCCTTCAGGCCCCGATATATCTGTTTTTTCCCTTCCAATAAATGCCACACTGATATATTTTTAAAAGATACCGCTAAAACAGCAGGGTGGGGGAGAACAGACATGGAAAGCAAACAACTGCTTTAACCTCCCGGGCTGCCGCTGCTCTTCTCGAGGATAAGCTGACAACACAGCCAGGGCCTGTCTTTCCAGTTCAGGTGGAGGAGTTTGCTGGCTGAATGGTTTTATTCCCACACTTGCTCTTTCAGGCATATCAGCAACATCGGGGCAGAGCGGGGGCTCCTAGGGAAGAGCTTATGTGCAGGCAACAACCAGGACAGAAACAGGACCCCGGGGGCAGAGACGCATCTTCCTTGAGCTAAAATCTGCAGCACATGGACGTTATCGAGTGACCACCCAGCCACTTTCTCCAGCCACAAAACCACGTGAGCTGCAAGCAGCTTCCTCCCAGAGCTCTCAGCCACCAGGATGCTCAGCCTCAAGTGCAGGAGGTAGAGAGGTCAAGGGCACGGGGACGGATCCAGAGCAAACACCACGGGCCGATGGGTTAACACGACGTGGGATGAGCTGAAGATGACGGCTGGGTAACTCCCCTGCGCCAGCCCACAAGCAAAGAGCATTTAGATGTTTATTTTAGCAGAAGCAAAACAATTTCTGCCTACCTCAAGATTAAAACTTTGCCACGTAATTTCTGTGGCATTAAGCAGGATGCAAATGCACACCTCGCCAACTGGGCAGCTTTGACCTCAGCAGCAGTAAATCTTATCAGCAGCAGTAAAACACTCGGAAAATATCCCTCTCTGGCCAAGATAAGATGTGTGATACAGAGCCTGCCACAACTCCACGGGCACCAGCAGTGCCTCTGCCTTCCCAGCTAATGGAGAGATGCTATAAAAGTTAATGCAGGAAGGAGGAAAAACTCCCAGGAGCCTGGACAAACCCCGAGCAGATCGGATCGAAGCACGTAGCTGGGGTGCTACAAACGCTGCAGCTTGTGCCCAAGCTCTGCCACGGTCACAGAAACCACGGGCTGTACACTCACCAGGGTACCAAGCAGTCGTGCTTCACACTTTATATACGTATATATGCTAGCCAGACACTGAATATAAATATCTACTTGTTCCTAAAGCCAGGATTTAGGGAGGTTTGGGGTTTTTTCAGTTTTCTGGTCTCTGTTTTTGGGGTGGTTTTTTTTCTTAAGGCCGGCGCTGCACAAGCTGGGAGACCGTGCCTTTTCATTTCACGCCAAACCCAGCTTAATGAAATCCACAGGAAAATGCTGGTAACATGAAATATGAAAATGCAAACCACAAGGGCAGTCTGGTCTGATTTCCCACCATGCACATGTTCAAACAAGGTTGTTTTCCAGGACTCGATTAGCACTTCTAGCAGGGTGATGTAATAGCAAAAAAAAAAAAAAAAAAAACCCAAACCCCAAACCAAAAAAAAGAAAAAAAGAGCAAGGCTGTAGCTCCTCTACTCCTCACTTAAAAAAACCCAGCAGAGCACTGGGGTGAAAACAAAAAGGCAAAAGATAAGAAAATACTGGCCTCAGGCTGAAACTGCCACAATTTAATTTTCTACCCCAAAACAAGAGCAGGGACTGCAGCGGAAACCCCTCCACGCTGCGGGTGGTGATAACTGCAAGGCGTGCGCCGGCTGGGATGCCAGGTTGCAGAGGACCCTTCACGGCTTCACCGGCACCTCCCCAGCTTGAAGGGTGGCTGCTCCTGGCGGGGAGAGCCACTTAGGATCCTTTAAAACCCAACACAAGATCAGAGAAATCCTTAATGTGCAGCTGCGGTTGAGCAGCAGATGTTTGGAAGAGGAAAGGGGGGGGAGATGCTGTGGTTTGCTAATGATTATTTCCCTTCTAGAGGTCTCATCAACCCTGCAACGCCCCAGCAATGCTAATTAGCATAAATCACTACGGCCGGAGAAGCTGTTTGATAAATGCTCAAGAGCCTGATTATTGTTAGGAGCCCGTGCACAGGATGCAAAGTCCCAGCTAAGGCTGGGCTCAGCCGCCGGAAACATCCACGGCGAGACCAGGCTTGCCACGAAATCTTTCCAGTGCTGGCAACGGGCCGCGTTCATGCTCCATTTTAAAAGCTGCCCTTGCTCCTGGCAGACTCCACGTGCATTAAAGCATCACGTACGCCGTGGGGCAGCCGAAACCCCCCCTGGCCTGGAAATGGGGGTAAAGAACCGCTGGATACGTGCTGTGGGTTTTAAGCTCGTTGAAGGGTCAGGGATTGACTCTGCTTGCGTCTGAGTCACGTCAGCCAGCCTGCTCCTGAACACCAGCCCAGGGACACCACGAAACGCCTGTGGTTTATTCTGGAAGTCAGGACCAACCGTCAATTAACTGGAGGTTATAAAAAAAAAAAAAAAAAAAGAAAAAAGAGGTTTAATTGAAGGAACTGGATGAGCAGGAGGCAGAGGTACCGTGATGGTAGAGAACAACCGGTCGGGCAGTTCACCCTGCAAAGGGTGTTTGTGGGGATACACCGCATCCTTGTTTCCCTGCCCAGGAGAAAAGGAAGCTCGGATTGACCAGAAACAAAACAGCTTCTCCCACCTCCTGCTAAAAACAAGCGTGAAAAAAGCAACCCGAGACAAAAGAAACAAAGCCAAAACACCAGCTCAGTTTGGGGAACTTATGGAAAAAAAAGGAGAAGAGGACGAAACACGTTCCCCGACCTCTTTCGTGCCATGCTGTCCCCAGCTCTGCCTAAATCCCCCTCCAGCTCGGCACGTTGAATTTCAAACCGATGCAAGGGGCGAGGAGAAGCCAGGGTGACCCGCCGAGATGCCCTGCGCTCGCCTCCCCCGTCCCGCTCAGCAGCGTTAAACCCGACCGGTGTAGTTGTTTTGTTTTAAATAGACTCAAACATGCAGGGGAGCCAGAAAAAGCACACAGGGCAGGAACAACCTGTTTCTACTTTTGGGCAGGGGTGCTTTTTCCTCCCTTTGCTAGTAGGAAGCTGAGCTTTGGCTTATAATCTGCCTAATGAACTCAAGCGTCAGGTGCTGGAAGGTGCCAAGCTCAGGAGACAGCAGAGAAAGTCACATTTGCACTCTTGCAAGTCGTCTTTTCCTCTGCCTCCTTTTTTTCTTTCCTCCTGCATACAGCTCTGCGCCGTCTTCCCATCGCCAGGCATCGCCTTCGATGCAGCCCTAACGAAATACAGCAAGGCACAACCTCCCCCTGCTGTATTAACACAGTTTATTTAGGTTTACGATGACAACTGCGCAGGAGTCACGGGGGAACACCTAATTTCAACCCATCCCCAACCCCGGCTTTTGCCTCGGACGTCTGGGGCTCTCGTTATTGAATGAAATAAAAGCACAAAGGGATAAAGCTTGCAAGAGCTCCGAGGCCAGCACATGCCAGGGCAAGCCAAGCCTGCTGCTGGGGGACTTCTGCCAAGGCTGTCTGGCTCCTGGTTCTCATCCAAGGAGGGCTCGGTGGGCTCTAGCTGTAACAGCAGAAAGGAAATTTGGAGATTGCCGACCCCCAAAACCAGAGCAAAGCACAGCGATACACCCCGCCACCCCCCAAACCACCCCACGCGCTCCCACTGCTTCAGGCTCCGGCTTTTTATCTAAGTGTTCTTTGTGGGGCAAGTCCCACGGGCAGGCAGAGCGTGGAAACGCCGGGAGACGAACCAGCCTTCCCAGGGCAGCTCCTGCAAGTTTCTCCAGCTCCTCGCTGCCAGAAACCAGATGCTTTTTGGGCTCGGGAAGGCAGGGATATGTATCACTTCCTGCATGACTGAATACTTTCCTTTCACGCTCTCCCATTTCTCCCACAATTTCTCCGCACTGTGTCAGAGAGATGGAGCCGGAGCATCTCCCGACGTGCTCGGTTTTAGACGTTTTTAATCAGCTTCAGCCTGCAGCACAGGGATGAGCTGTGCCCAGTGAGTAAAGACTCTTTAAACGACTGGTAAGAGCCCTTAAATTACACCGGCACGGCTTCGGTGCTGTTAAACACGACATCCCTCAGCAGCCAGGCAAGAAGAGGCTGATTTTTGCTGGAAACAGCAAGTTCTCCTTGCTAAACGGCTGTGAGCACCACCGGGAGCTGGATGTTATCGAGGAGCCTGTTGCTTGAACCATCTGGCTTCTGCGATTGAGCCTTTGGCAGCAGGAAAAAAAAAAAAAAAGAAAAAAAGAAAAGTCTTTGCTGTGAAAGCGGCCCTTGCTCTCCCTGCAAGGGAGTCTCAGAGCTGGGGTTTCCTCCACCAGCATCTCGCTCTTCTCAGCATAAGCTGCCTCTTAAACCCAGGCAACATCCAGCAGCTGGCCTGAAAATGTTACGCACGCCTTGGCTGTTCGCAGGGCAGCTGCCATCAGAGGGCACGATCTCTGACACCACTCCTCCTCGCAAACCTGCTCACAAATTTCCCTCTCTTTAGGTGGTTTTGGGCTGCCCTTCAGAAGAACTCTGACCATTAGTAAGCTGGTTTGCAAATGTCATTTCCCATCTTAGCCTTGGCACATCTCTCCTAGTGGCCAGTAAAACTGATGAACCAAGCAAGACACGGATGAGGTCCTCTTTCTGATCAGCGCAGTCTTCCCACGTCCCCACGCTGGCGTGCTCCCAGCCCTAAAAATCTCATCTTTAAGCAGCAGCAGAGTGAAATTCCTCTTCCCAGGGTTGAAGGGAATCATTCGCTCAGGTAATGTGCTTCTTTTGGCCTCCCTTTCTCTGCCTTCACCACGCCAACAAAGCGACTGGCTCAGCCTCCCAGGCTCTTTTCCCATCAAGACAAAACAAGCTTTCATCGCACGGGGCCTGTGTTAGCTTGACTCCGGGGAGGGAAGAGCATCCGACTCAAACGAGGAGGCGGGGAGAGGGTGAAGAAAATATCCACTTACGGCTATCAAGAAACTCCAGCTGAATGAAGAGCCCCCCCGGGGACTTCGGACCACAAAGGTGGCATTGAGAAATGTGCTTCAGGAAAAGCGGAGGGACCCAGAGGCAGCTCCTCACGTCATCACGGCACCCAACGTCACAAGTCACCCACAGCTGGGATTTCCTCAGTCCAGGGGTTTACTTTACCTTTAGAAAGCTGAGCACGGAGGGCTTGGCCGTCCCGGCTGCTGTGAAATCCCTGGGGTGAATTCCTCTTCTGTGCGACTTTTTGAAGGAACTGCTTAACACCAAAGTTTGACCTTTTCTGCAAAATACTTCTACTGCATCACATCAACCGGGTGCAAACCAGCAAGCACCAGGAGATAAAAGCCTGTAGCTCTCCAACCCTGCGACCAGGAGGCCGAGACAGACCCCGTGCGAGGGCTCGCTGGGTCTCTGCACGATCACTCGACATCCAGGGATTTCTCACAAGCTCTGACATTGTCTGCAGCCGTACAGGAAATTTCTCCTCCTCCATTTTTGGTTTATGAGCTGCATTCCTTGCATCAACTCCCTCCCCGGGCCATGACTCGGCTCAAAAGGGCAATTTCCTTCCCCTCCTGATGCGTGCAACCGTTCCCTCTGGTGCCAGCCCAGCTGCCAGCCAGCGGCTCGCACAACGGGCCCACAAAAATGGCTATTTGGCTCTGAACTGCATCGAAGGAAGAAGCCTCCCCATTCACAGCTGGGGAGCCCGGAGGGCAGCACCGGGGTGCGCAGTCCCCCCCGCCAGGTCTCCTGCCCAACACCCAGAGCAGGCGCCGCGATGCCAAGGAGAGGGGCTGGGAAGCAAAGATGCACCACTGCGTCATGTTTCTGCAAAACCTGCCTTGTAACGGCAATTTTTAAAGTGATTAACAAGATAAGCTTCAGCAGAAGGAAGCCAGAGGCTTTTTCCCCGTTCAAACCTGCAAGAGGAACGGCACGAACACTCACCCGAAAGCGCAGCAGGATTGGTCCTGTACGTGAGACAAACAGCGTGGCTACGTGGGGCAGTCGCGGCACAGGCAACAGGCGGAACAGAAACAACCCGAGCAAGGTTGGGTTTTTCTGGCCTTTAATGAAGGCCCAGAAATAGGATGTGAGAAGACCCAGATTCACCCAGTTTTGCTCAAGCGTCTCCAAAAGAGCAGGATCTGGCACGGTGCTGACCGAGACTGGCAACCCTTTAACAGCCTTTTTGCCCTGGCGAGGGGTTTTGCACCTGGCATAAATCTTAAATTAAATAAAAAAATTTTGCTATCGGAGTAATGCTAGGGTTATACAGCGCTGCAGTGAAGTGCTACAAGGAAGTCAAACGGCTGCAGGAGGGAGGCACAGGGGATTTTAGTCTTGCAATGCCACCTCGTGGGAATCGCTGCAAGTCGCTGCCGGCCTCGAACACAGCGGGTGCCCAAGCAGGAGCCTCTCCAGCCGATGAAACATAGCTTTACATCTTCCCACGCAGGGCAGCTGCAAAAAAACATGGTGTTGTGGTGTTTTCCTGCCGTTGAAACGTGGCATTGTAACACTGAAACCTCTGATTTAAAGCCCTCGACAGGACAAGAGGGGCTTTGCACAACTCAAGCTCCCAAAACCAGACAGCGCTTCCTCCTACACCACGGACGTAGCGCTAAAATAGGAGCATTTTTGGGAAGGAACATCAAACATCCCAAAGACTTAATTTAGGACCACGACAACTTCTTACTTAAGGCTGTCAACTCGGATTAATTTTGACTGCGTTAAACCTGTTTGGCTATCACCGTGCTTATGGAAGCGTCGACGCGTAATTGCTCACTGCACTTCCAGAATTTAAACACATACCAGCACCAAATCGAAGCGCCCGGCCTGCCGAAAGAGCAGCCCTGCTTCCCAGTGGCAGAGCTGGGACACTGTTCTGCCGTGATGAGAATTCACCTCGCAGGATGACAGCCTTCCACTGAAGCTCTCCGACCCGCTCATCTAACCTCATCACGCTCGCTTGGTAATCGGGTTTCGTAACACACGGACGTGCGAAATCGGCGGGGAGAGGCTTGAAAGGCAGAGGCCAGGTGCCCGTCTGCCCCAGGCACTCGAGTTTACCAGCATTTAAATCCCCCCTGCAAACACGCTAGCTGTCTGTCCTTACCAGGCAACAAAAATAAAGCGCATGAGATGACACCCTGGAATGAGAAGAAGCTGACAGAGATTGTTTTCAAGGTAAACCTTACAGGGAGAGACAACACCTTACCAGATTAACTGACATCACCGAAAAAAAAAAAACCCACAAGGCAAGCTTTCAGACCCACAAGCCCCTGTTCACCTTTAAAGCAAACAAAAAAAAAGGCATAGGAATAAGATGTTGCCTTCAGAGCAGCAACGATCTGCGGATTTCCCCGCCTCGGCCAGGTCTGCTGCTGTCAGCCAAACCACAACCAGGTGTAAGGGACTAGAAACTTGTCTCAAAATTGGTGGCAGGCACGCTTAACTACCAGAGCTTAATCACCACGGCAATTGAGTGGGGGGGTTTCAGCCCATCGAGTCCTCCCCCCCTCCGCAGGAATGTGTGTCCTGTTATCTTGGACTACACTGTTATCTTGAAGTACACATCCTCCGCGAATGCACCCGGGCCCAGAGTCAACCGACAATGGGGAGGGGGCTCGGACCCCCTAGAACTTTCGAGCATACGGTACTGGGCCTGCGCCCCACTGCCGAGTGGGAGGCATGGGTATGCAAAACAGTCATTGACTATGCAAAAAGACAACCCTATGAAAGGGGAACCAGTGGAGAGCAGAGGAACATCTACCCTCCACCAGATTCGAAGATACATCAGGCGCGGATCACTCGGGCCGCTCCAGCCGCATGGACTTGCTTTGGTCACTCAGGCCGCACGGACAGCACACAGACCCGTGGGGGTAGCCATTTGTTTCTCCCCCCCTCTTTCCCTTTCTCACTTTCTTTTCCTCTCTTTCTCTGTTTTTCTCTTGCACATTTGTTGTTGGCCAAATAAAGTGACTTGGCACTTGACTCCGTTTTGAGTCTTAATTCTGTTCCCGAGAATGTAAAAGGAACCTAGTCACAACAAAACATTGGAGTTAATCAGAAGTTAAGCCCAGCCGCCCCCAACCTCCCAGAATTATCTGAGGTCGGTTGGAAAGCAAGGGGGTTTAACCTCTGCCAAATTGTTCAACCCAAGAGTGGATCGTGACACCAGGGTGGCGCAGTCGGGGCCGGCAGCGGCGTTTGCCCGTCTCGCTGCATCCCCCCCGCTCCGGGGAGCCGGCAGGAGCGCACCGACCGGCGTCCCAGCCATGACCACCGGTGCGCAGCCGCCCCGAGAGCCCCCCCCCGCGCGAGGCTGAGAGCGCTCACCGCTCAGCTCCAGGGGAGGGTAGAGGTGGTAGGTGCTGTAAATGTCGTTGCGCATCTGCAGCTCCAGCTTGGTGTGCTTCTTCAGCAGGTCCGATACCTTCTCCTCCTGGAAAGGAGTCTTTTCCAGGATGACTATGGCGTCTGTTCCTTCTCCAGAGGGACCGGTCACCTGGAATAAGAACGGATAAAGCCGTCGGCAAACACGGATCTAGCGCTGGGTCAAGAGTTTGAGGCCAGGACGTGAACGCCTCCACCCAGGGACCACAGCAGACACCTTGCAGCCCCTCAATTCTGTGCAACCCCCCTCCTAGCGCAGCCAACCCTTGGGCAGCACCCATCCAAAAATAAAAGGCCCATTTGCCCTGAAGCATGGCAGGAATCTGCTCCCCACCAGGGAACATGGGCGGTTTTCTGGGGACGTGGACAACACCTCAGGCCATCTGTACCTCCATGGATGCTCCCAGCACCTGCGGCTGCGTTCCCGCTGACCCCCATCACTGATTTCACCTCGGATATTCAACAAGTCAACCCAGGGCCGTCAACCGGGCAGTCGGAGGGTCAGGAAGG
This sequence comes from Butorides virescens, assembly GCA_017310255.1. Lineage (NCBI taxonomy): Eukaryota > Metazoa > Chordata > Aves > Pelecaniformes > Ardeidae > Butorides > Butorides virescens. The sequence continues at coordinate 10,507 of JADKXX010010727.1, forward strand.
GGCAAAGGCAGGCACAGGGGTTCACATCATGGTCAGGGAGCAAACCAAGGCTGTTTTGGGGCAGGGAGCACTGCTGCCCTGCTCCGAGGAACCCCAGCCCAGGTCTGGACGTGGCCTGAGCGTGCTGGTCTTGGGAGGCATGGGGTGCGCTCCGCACCCCCGAATCACCCCCGACTGTACTGGATCCTGGCGAGGCCTCACTGAACACTGCTCGGGGAGGGCGAAGGGGTTCACCCGGGGCTCCCAGCCCAGCCACGCTCGCGGGGCAGAGCCAGCAGGTCTGCGCCCAGTTACCTACCGCCGCCACCAGCCCATCGCCCCGAGCGGGACGCAGCAGCCCGAACCTTCCCGTCCTCACCGCCCGCCCGATGCACATCTCCAGGAGGAAGAAGCCGAGGCGGGTGCATGGTTCTCGTGCCACGGCCAGGCTCTCCAGCCGTAAAACTTGAAGAGTTATCCCAAATTTCCCATTTATTATTATTTATTTAGGGGGAAAATCTTTTTAGTAGGGCCAGCTGCGTTAGGACAAGGGGTAATGGTTTTAAACTAAATCAGGGTAGGTTTAGGCTAGATATAAGGAAAAAATTCTTTACAATGAGGGTGGTAAAACACTGGAACAGGTTGCCCAGAGAGGTGGTGGAGGCCCCATCCCTGGAAACATTCAAGGCCAGGTTGGACGGGGCTCTGAGCAGCCTGATCTAGTTAGCAGTGTCCCTGCTGACTGCAGGGGGGTTGGACTCGATGACCTCTAGGGGTCCCTTCCAACCCAAAACATTCTATGATTCTATGATTCTATGATTTATGGCACCCGACTGACATGCCTATCCTATTTACATCCCCGAGTTAGCATCTCGCTTGCGGCGCTTTATCTACCAGGCGCAAAAAAACCTGCTCGCTGGGCCAAAAGCAACAGCTACGCTAAGAAGAAAAAATAAAATTAAAAAAATAAATAACCTGAGGCATGAAATAAGGTTTCCAGCGCACTGCCGCCGAGAGCAGCCACCTCCCGCCCCCCCCGCTTTGCTGGGTTTGGGCAGCACCGGGCTGGAGAAGCGAGCCTGGGGCCGCGCTGTGGGCAGGAAAGAAGGGCTGGGCCGGGCTGCGGCCCTGGGGAGGTGGGGGGCCCGGGGGGGCCGGGGGGAATTGGGGGGGGAGCACCGCTCCTGGCACCCCACTCCCCCGGTCGAGCGGAACCCATCCGCCCTGTGTCACGCCGGGGGGCGTGGCCTCTGAGGCGGGGGCGTGGCCTCTGAGGCGGGGGCGTGGCCTCTGAGCCGTGAGGCGTGGCCTCTGAGGCGGGGGCGTGGCCTCTGAGCTGGGGGGCGTGGTCTGCCCGGCGCTTGCCGCCGCAGGGCGGAGCTCGCCCTCAGCGGGGATCATGGCGGCGGCCCTGAGGGGGCCTGGCCCACCCCCACCCCCCCGCCCCCGGTACCTCCCCGTGCAGGAACACGGCCTTGTCCCGCGCCGACTCCCGCAGCACACGCCGCAAACGCAGCTCCGCCAGCGGGAAGGCGGCGGCCCCATCGTGCGGCTCGGTCCCGGCCTCCTCCTCCTCCCCCCGCTTCCTCTTCGGCAGCGGGCCCTCCGCCATCGCCCTTCCCCGCACTGCGCCTGCGCGCGCGGCCGCCCACAGAGGCGCGGGGCCCAGCGAAGGCGCCCCCTGGCGGCTCGGCGGTGCCCACACACGCCCCCCCCCCCCCCCCCCCCCCCCCCCCCCCACGTCACGCACCGCGGGTTGGGGAACGGGGCTCAAAGCTGGGCCCCCGTGTGAAAGCTGCCCCCACCGCCACCCCAGCGGAGCCCACCCACGGCTCAGGGCTCGACCCCCCCGCCATTTGGGGTGACTTAGCGCCAGGGCTCCTCCCAGACCCCCTCACCAAACAAAAACCCAGAAGCTGGGCAAGTGGGGAGAAAAAAAAAAAAGTTTTGGGGTTTTTTTTGTTTGTTTTTTTTTGTTTTTTAAATAAGAACAACTGCATTTTCATGGTCCCAACAAACCCATGCAAAGACAGGGCCGGTGCCTGCCGCCCTGTCCCTGCGCCCCGGGGTAGGCGCCGTGTCAGCTTCCTGGGGGTGCAGGGGGCTCGGAGCCCCCCAGGACAGGCCCTCGCCCCAGGGTGCACCCCCACAAGCAGCCTCAGGGACCCCGGGCCCAGCCGGAGTCACAGAGTTTTGTGCCCGATGAGCCGTCCCCACCCAGGGGGTTCTGGCCGCCGGGACGTGGTGGGGGGCCCTCCCTCTCTTCGGTTCCCAGGTCGGGTCCGAGGGGCTCGGCTTCGCCCCCAGCGAGGTCTGCCGGGACGTGGCTGCATCCGGACCCGGGGGCGGCAGCTCCGGAAGGCCGGCGGGGACACCTCTGCCTGCTCCCGGCACTACTCCATCCTGCTCACAGAGCTCCGGCACAGCTCCTGGAGGTCTGCGGTGGCAGCACACAAGCCTCGTTAGCAACCAATTAATCTAAACATCAACTATTTAAACAAATTTAAGGAATCCGGTCCCTTCCCGTGGTCTCTACCCCACCGGAGTGACATTTCACCGGCATCCCACGGCGTACTCACAGCGCATGACGGTGTCTCTGATCTGCCTGAAGCTGTTCTCCTTCAGCGCCATGTAGATGTAGTAGAGGTTTCGCAGCTCCTTGGGATAATCCTTCCGATCCACGTCCTTCAACACCGGGATGGTGCGCCCGTTGGCCATCGGAGCCTCGGCCAACGCCTGGTGCATCTGGTATTTGCACCAAGGGTCCCGGAGGAAGCCGGGGGTGATGAGCATGACCCAGCAGTGGCTGTTTTGCACGGCGTCGCACAGTTCCGTCACCACCGCGCTTCCCGGCGCTGCGTCCCGCAGCTGGAGGAAGCAACGGAAGCTTTCGGGTTGAGCCTCCAGGTAGGACACCAGCTCCTCCACCAGCTCCAGGTCCACCTCGCTGTGGCAGATGCAGACGTCGTAGCTCTTGGCCCACCGGGCGCTGCCCGAGGCGTTGATGTCCGACAGCGAGACGGGCGACAGGCGGACGGACCTGGCCAGGCTCATGCTGGGAGAGGAGCTGGAGCTCTCAGCAGAGGATGAGGAAGGTGAGGATGAAGCAGAGCGGCTGGCATTGAGGCTGCTCTCCACTGAGCTGGACTTGGGCTTGTGCAGGAGCCGCCTAAACCAGCCTGCAGAGTCAGAGGGACCGCAGTGAAGATTTGGGGGGGCTCAGAACCACCCTGGGCTTCCCAAGGGGCTCAGTAGGACACCTCCGGATGGAGACCGCCAGGAGGGATCTCACCCTGACCCCCCAAAAACCACTGCAGCCCCTAAAACCTCAGCTTATCGCCGACACCTGGATGCTATCGTACTGTGGCAAGCAGCCCGTGGGCACCCTCGTGTTTTGGAGGGGAGGGGATGAAGCCAGAAAGTTTCTCCCCCCCGGCCCAAACCGAGCCCAGACTCACCGGCCATAGTGGGCAGCGTGCTGCTCAGCCACCAATCACACGAAACCTCTCCTGCCAGCAGAAAAAAAGGGATAAAAAAATAAAATTAGGAGAGCAGGACTTGCCCTGCAGCGGGTCTTGGTCCCAGGGGGGTTTATTCCACGGACACGCAGCTCTGAGGTGATCGCCTGCAGCCCCAAAATCACCCCTGGCAGGGTTTTCCACATCCGCCTCCCCAAAATTTGCTAGGAAGGAAGGTTTTGACCTCAAGCAGGGCTGGAAGCAGCGGCTCAAGCAGCCCTCCTGCCTACGCTTTCACTGCCCGTTACCGGCTCTCTCCGCCAGAGATACGCACCTGCAGCGAGCGAGGCCAAGAGTCGATGGGCAGGAGGGACCCTCATTCCCGGTGGCGGGGAAAGGATCCTGCAGAGGGGAGAAGTGGGGATCAGCAGAGATCAACCAGCTGCTGGCAAAGCAAAGATGGCTCGGGTGATGCCTGCCCCGGCATCCATGCCCATCCCTTGCCAGCTCACACCTCGGCACCGTGCTCCCAGCACGGTTTGGGGTGCCCAGACCCTCCCTGCAGGTACCCCAGAGCAGCAACGGGGGCAAACGAGCCCCAGGAGCGAACATGGCTGCTGCTTGCATCACCCCTTCCAAACTAAACCACTCCAAGTCACGCTGAAACCTTTCCCCTACTCCGAAAACAGCACAGGACCGTAGCAAATGCCGGCAAGACCCCGGTGCACACGGAAACCACACTCCCCAAGCGAGCCACCGCTGAGTAATAGCAAAAAGCTTGAGTGTGGCTTGAATGACAAGCATGGACGGTGAACGGCGGAGAGAGGGGGAAAATTGGGGGATGCCTACCTGGGATGCAGGAGTCAGGCACCGGCGCAGGGAAAGGGGATGCATCAGCCCCAGGTTTGTCGACGAGGAAGATCTGGAATCACCTAGGTGGGAGAGGAGAGGGAGGATGCCGCACGTTCACTCTGGAGCCTAATGGGATCCGCAGTAAGGGCAAGGCTAGTCCATCCTTACAGCTTCCCCATCCGGGAGCAGTTCCCGACGGAGCGGCTGCAGGGAGGACGGGGGCACCCACCAGCTTCCCCAGGCAGGACAGGGGCACCCACCAGCTTCCCCACGGACAGAGTGGAGGAGCTGCCCCGTCTCTCGGCCGCCTGCTCCCCCCGACCCCGCAACTGCCAGCGGGGCCGGGCTCTGCCTGGGCCGGCGGAAGCACAGGCGGGGGAAGTCGGGCAGCCGGGATCCCGCGGGGCCGGGAAGCCAGCCCTCCCCGCGGCCTCCCTCCCACATCCGCCACCAGCCAGATGCCACCAGCCGGGCTCACCACGCCCAGCCCTCACCAGCAAGCCCAAACCCGTTTCCCTCCCCGGTTTCATAACCAGACGCAGACGGGTCCATCTCTGCCGCTCCCGCTTAATTTACCAAACAAGGCGCTTCTTCCCCCCAAAATCTCCCCCCAGGAACCCCCCACCATGCAGCACAGCTCCATCCACTGGTTTCGGAAAGGTCTCCGGCTGCACGACAACCCAGCGCTGCTGGCAGCGGCCACCAATTGCTGCCGCCTTCATCCCCTCTTCATCCTCGACCCCTCCAGGGGCCGGGCAGGCGCCAACGCCCAGCGGTTCCTCCTCGATGCCCTGCAGGACTTGGATGGGAGCCTGCGGGAAATGGCCTCCAGGTGAGTCCCAGTGCCATCCCTGAGGGATCTGGGGGTTCTCATGGGGATTTGGGGGGGGGGCCTCGAGGGGCTTTGTGCCCACCCGGCTCCCCGGCAGGCTGTTCGTGGTGCGGGGCTGCCCAGAGGAGGTGTTCCCCCGTCTCTTCCATGCCTGGGGGACGACGCGGTTGACCTTCGAGGTGGACACCGAACCCTCCACTCGCCAGCGCGACGCCGCTGTGGCCAAGCTGGCAGCCCAGCACGGTGTGGAGGTGATCCGGGAGGTGTCCCACACCCTCTACGACACCCAGAGGTGGGTGCCCAGTGCCATCCCTCAGGGTACAGGGGATCCAGCCCCCATGCTGAACCTGTTCCTCCCTCTCCCACCCCAGAGTCCTTGCCTTGAACGATGGCAAAGCCCCCCTGACCTACAAGCGCCTGCAGAGCCTCCTGGCAGCCCTTGGCCCCCCAGAGAAGCCGGCCCCGGCGCTCACACGGGAACATCTCCGGGGTGAGCATGGGGTGGACCTGGGTAGAGCACAAAGCCGGGTCAGCATCTTCCTCACTGTTGACCCTGGAGCGGAATGATGGCCATCACACCCTCGCCATACACATGCCCCAGGCTGCCGTACTCCGTGCCAGGTCAGCCATGACACCGACTACAAGGTCCCCACCTTGGAGGAGCTGGGCCAAGACCCCACTGAGCTTGGTCCTCACCTCTACCCCGGCGGGGAGACAGCAGCACTTGCACAGCTCGACACATTCATGGAGAGGACGGTCAGTGCTTGGCACCCAGCACCCTAATTTCAGGGCTGCTTCACCTCCCCCTATCCCAAAACATGACCTCGGGGTGTGTTCCTATCCAGGCCTGGGTGTGCAGCTTCAAGAAGCCCGAGACAGAGCCCAACTCGCTGAGTCCCAGCACCACCGTCCTCAGCCCCTACATCAAATTTGGCTGCCTGTCGGTCCGCACCTTCTGGTGGCGGCTGGATGAGGTCTACCAGGGGGTGAGGCAGCATTTTTGGTGGGGGGGGAAGAGGGTGAGGCAGAGGAAGCCTGCAGAAGGGCTGGGGGGCTGCCCAGCCAAAGGGACTGATCCTGCCTTTGCCAGCAGCGGAAGCACTCCCAGCCCCCCGTCTCCTTGCACGGGCAGCTCCTCTGGAGGGAGTTTTTCTACACCGCCGGCGCCAGCATCCCCAATTTCGACCGGATGGTTGGCAACCCTGTCTGCCTGCAGGTTGACTGGGATGACAACCCCCAGCACCTCCGCACCTGGAGGGAGGTATTTCCCTTGGTGATAAGGCCCAAGTCCTCTGACCCTCTCCCCAAAATGTCCCCCCTGCCCCACCTAACCCCAACACCCCACACCAGGGCCAGACCGGCTACCCCTTCATTGACGCCATCATGACCCAGCTGCGTACCGAGGGCTGGATCCACCACCTCGCTCGGCACGCCGTTGCCTGCTTCCTCACCCGCGGGGACCTCTGGATCTCCTGGGAAGAGGGGCTGAAGGTCAGATCTCCCCTAGCAGCCACCGGCACCCACCAGCCTCTTGGGGACCCCATCTCCACACCACTGCGGTGTCCTGCAGGTCTTTGAGGAACTCCTGCTGGACGCCGACTGGTCCCTCAACGCCGGCAACTGGCTGTGGCTGTCAGGCAGCGCCTTCTTCCACCAATATTTCCGCGTCTACTCGCCCGTCGCCTTCGGCAAGAAGACGGACCGGGACGGGGCATACATTCGGTAGGCGCGAAACCCAAAGCCACGCAAGCTGGCAGGGGGTGGTGTCTTTGGTGGCTGTGACCCCTCGCCATAGAAAATACCTCCCCATCCTGAAGGATTTCCCCGCCGAGTACATCTACGAGCCCTGGAAGGCACCACGGGCCGTGCAGGAGCGGGCGGGCTGCCTGGTAGGCACTCACTACCCCCGGCCCATCGTGGAGCATGGGGCAGCGAGCAAGAGGAACCTGGAGCGCATGAAGGCAGCCCGTGCCCAGAAACGTAAGAAACCCCCCCAAATGCACCGAGTTCCCCCTGCTGCCCTGCCGCCACCCTGGCTGCCTTCTTCTCCTCCAGGTACCAAGCGGGAGCCACCAGCCGGCCCCTCCACAGCTGAATCACAAAGGAAAAAACCCAAGAATGAGCAGCGCTGAGCCCCACAGGGAGCCCCACACAACTAACAGCCAGGGTCAAGCATCACTTGTCCCACTCTGACCCAATTTTTCTCAGCCACCTCCCTTAATTAATCCCTTCCCCTCTCCTGCCCTGGGACTCATGACTTCACTGCTGCCACCACCCCAAAAATCAAATCCCCACCTGAGAACGTGCCCTAAAGGCGGGCAAGTCCCCTGCATGTGACCTGGAAACGCTCCAAGCTGCCGGACCATGCCCCAGAGGCAAAAACTATCCCACAAACCTGCATCCCCCAGGGGCAGCACCCCACTGGATCAACCTCCACCCCCGCCTTAGCTATAATATAATCGTTATTAAAGGGAACGGAGCAATTAAGCAAGCGCAGCTTGGTTCACGACGTGCCTTGACCCACCAGCAGCAGCACCACCATGTTGAAATCCGCAGGCAGCGTTAAGTTTGTTTCAGCTACGGTACCAGCGGGCCGGTCATCACGGTGAAACCAGTGGCTCACTCGATCGCCTGTGGAGAGTATTAAGAATTAGGGTGAGGACAGGGCGAGCACAAGGCAGGGCCAAAGCCATCCCCCAAAAAGGTGTTTAGGTGAGACGATGAGGCTGCTTTTGTCTCTAAATACACCCACTATCCACGCACTTTATTCACGGCGCCAATACAAAGCCAGAGCTTCCTGAAAAAGCTCGGAACGCACCCAAACTCCTTCACACAGATGCCTGAAAGCATCGCGGCAGCCAGCGGGGACCAGCGCTGCTCTCACTACCTCACGGGGACGGAGACACGAAGCGAGCAGAGAGGGAGGCAGCCAGGGCCCGAGGAAGGCAGACCCCTGAGGGGGAACAGACCCACAGCACCCCCTCGAGCAGAGGCCGCCGCGGTGCGACTCCCTCCGGCAGCCAGGCCGCAGGGCCCGGGCCCCTCCCCACACCGAGCCCAGCCGCTGCGCACAGGCGAGAACTGCCAAGCGCATGCGCCTGCCGCATTTTATAGCAGCGCGAAGCATCGCGAGAATCAGGTGAATTCTCGCGCAAGCGCCTTTCCCCTCCGGCCTGCCGGCGGTAGTCCCGCCTCTTCCGCCACGAGCCAATGGGAGGGCGGGGTGGCGGGGGGCGGGCCAATCCCTTCCGCGGGGCGCGGCGGCCGGGCGTCTCCTCATGGGGCCGGGCGCGCGGCGCCAGGTGCGTGCGGGGCGGGCGCGGGGGGGGGGAGGCGGAAAAACAGGGCGTTGCCATGGCGACGGCGGGCCGGGGTCGTGCGCGCGGCGGGAGGCGGCGGCCGCCGCCATGAGGGGAGCCCCGAGGGCCGCGGCGGGAGCGGCGGGCGCTGCCTCCCCTCGGGGGGATGTGGGGCTGCCCGGGGGGCGAGGGAGCCGGGGGGGAGCCCGAGGGGGCCGGCGGGGAGCGGGGGGGCGCTGGGGCCCGGCCTCCCCTCAGCGGCGCCGCTCTGTCACACACGCACACCCCCACACACCCCCGCGCCTGATAAGCCATTTTCCGGGACGTTCCCCCCCCCGAGAAGGAGCCTCGGCCTGCTCCCTGCCCTCTGAAATGCCGTGTTCTTGCTTTTCCTTCAGGTTTAGCGTGAGAGGGGGCGAGGAGGGGGCGCAGCGGAGAGGAAAGGTAAGGCCTCGAGGCGCCGGGCATCCCTGAAGGTGTGAACCCCCCCCCCCCCCCCCCCCCGACAGCATGTCCGGCCCGGTTTGCTTTCCAGAAACACTCAGGGAAAGCCAGCCCAGCGTGCAGGATCGCCTGGCTTGAGGGCCGTCCCGCAGCCTCGTCTGCTGGGGCTTCAAATCAGGCGGACCAAAGCGAGCCTATGTCTGAAGGGGCTGGCCTGGCGCCCGTCAGGCGATGCAGGCTCCTCTGTGAGTTTGTCGGGGTACAGACCTCCTCCAGGCCTCGCTGTGTCACTCCCTCTCATTTTTTCACGAAGCCGGTGGGACCCCGAAGCACGTGGAGAAGCCCAGCGTTAAATAAAAACCTCTGGTGTATTTTAACTCGCATCCGAGGAGGCTGAATTTTGTGTTCGTTACGTCTGCGCGAGCAGAAAGGAGCAGGGCTCGTTTTCCTTGCGCCACCGGTCCCCATTATCTCTGAAGCCTGTCCCTTTTTAGGATGGTTTTGACAAGCCGTGCAGGCCTGCTCCAATTGCAACTCCCACATGGAGGGACCGAGCTTGGGAACCAGCCAGGGATGACTCATTAACGTCCTTTCGGATTCTTGTAGCCAAAACATAGCGGGTTTTAAACTATAACATAACATTTGTCTTATCCCAATGTCTTAAAGCTGCTTAGTTTAAAAAGGGGATCTGAATTACAGCCCTCGCTGGTGGTAGTTCTTCTCAGCACTCAAAGAAGCTAAAAATAATCGATGAGCAATGAGCTTGCACTTGTTTCTTTAAGTAATTTGAGGGGGGCTGTTCCGGAGGAGCCCCTCTTCCAGCATGGAGCTGGCAGCACCCTATTTTTACTTTCCTTAAACTTTAAACGTTCGGATTGAGCATTCAGGTGTGGCTTTACTTTTGTCTATGAGCTGCTGAGCGTGGAGACAGTCAAAGGGCAACTGCAGTGACTTCCCCGTCCCCTTTAGCGATGAGTTGGCACAGAAAATGTCTCATAAATTCCCCAGGGTGGTTCTGCAGGCTGGGGTCTGACATCCTGAGCGGCGTAGTCCTGCTCCATATCTTTCATAGAATTCCTGCGAGGTTTTGTAAGTATACACTCAAGTGTCAGCGTTAATTGGGCATGTTGTTGAGATGTTTGGGTTTAGCTCAGATATGTCTTTGTGTTTCATGCGTTCTCGCAGCTGGATGCGTCACCTTTACGTTACGTTTGGCATTGTTGTGGTTAGGTTTATTCAGTGTTGGCGACTTGGGCATCATTTAAAGGTCGGGGTCCCTTGCTGAAACCTGTACCTCAAGGGCTTTCGGGCAAAGTAACCGATTTCTTCAGTGTGGAGGAGAAGGAGAACGCCGCAAACCTATGTGGGGACTCTGTAGGTGCAGCGATGTTAATGAAGGTGATGAGAGGCAGGGCTGTGGCAGGAGAATGGGGCAGGCGAGCCAAGAACTCACGGAGTCTGGTGTTTACGCTTCTCTCCGGCTCCCTGTAGTCTCAATAGCTGGAAAGTTCCCGCCGTCTCGAGGAGGAAGACTGGAGAGACGCTTCTTATCTCGTACGTGCCCGTCGCTCCCTCTCCTTCATGGCACCTGCGCTCACGGCATGGCCAGGTACTGCAGGGTTCCCTGGGTGCTTTTTTCCCTGCGGCAGTGGTGCCACGCTCTGAGGTAATGCTATTTAATTTCGGTTACCTCCACCGTGCCGGTGGGATCGGTCCCCCTGGAAAGCAGACTTTCTTCCCAGGCCTAAAACCTGCTGGTTTAAATCTCTTGGCTGAATTTCCAAGGCTTGTTCTTAGGAGAAATAAGCACTTTTTTGGAGACAGATAGAGATAACTAGATATTATTTCTGTTTTTTTTTTTCTCCCTTTTGGCTATCTGTGTTAAATAGAAGTGAAGATGGAAGTTCATGATATTAGACAACCATTTCTTGGTAACTATAATTACAAAAGGTGGTTTTTTTCCCAAGCTCAAAGTGACCTTTGAAATGTCCTTAATGCTTTAGTGGCACTGAAAAATTGAATTGATAACTCCATTGGCTGTTTGGAGTAATGCAAACGTGTAGGATGAGAGAAATGGAAGCAGAGCTGAAGAAGCAAAAGAGGGGAAGGTTTAGGTAGGAGTTTGTACGCAGAGTTGGTGTTTGAGACTTAGCGGATAATTCATGAGGTAAAGCTAATATAAACTTAAATTATATCTGTTAATTAAGCCGCTGGAGAAACTGGGGAAGGTTTTATCTTCGGCTCTTGGTTTGCTGCCTCGGCAGGAGTTCACCTGGACGGCGGTTGGGAGTTCAGCGTGTTGCTTTTCACAAACCTCTTATTCTTAAATATTCCCCTTAACGGAGGTTACATGCTTTAGTCCCTAGCTCATCTAAAGTGTCCTTGCACCGTTAATTAAAATTTGGCTGGCTTTGTGGAAGCAGCCTGTTCTTCCAGAAGAATCAGCTAATCCAAAATGAGAGATCTAACCCTACTGGAAAGAAAAAAAAAAAAAAAAAAGAGGGTTTTTTCCCCCCCTTGGTGTTTTCCACCCTGACTGTGCTGGGCTGTATTCACTCAGGGCAAGTTTGATGTTACTGCCTGACTGATCATGTGTCCAGCGGGTCCTCCTGCCTCCCCGAGAGTCACCGCCTCGGAGCGGGGGTTTTTCCGGTGGTTTAACTCCCCAAAGTGGTTCACCCCACGGCCTGATGCTTGCAGGCGTTTGCGGGGCATGAATCTGCGGGGGTTCGTTGTCAGAACGGCGTCGAAGCGCAGCCAGGCTTGACGGGGTGTTGGAGGAACGCGGGGTACGGCGTTCCAAAGGGTGTGCGACGGAGCAGGCCCTACAAGAGCGGAGCCTGTAAAACCAGGAGGTGCGAGCAGTTGGCGGGAGCCTGGTTCCTCGCTTGCTAAATGCATTTGAAACTTTAATCCAAAATCCGGCCTCTACAGCAAAATAAGAGTCTGATTCTTTGAGGCGATGATGGGCAGCACGTGCTAAGTGGTGTTGCGGGAGGCAGGTCGTGAAGAACAGCTCTCTGAGGTGTTATTGTATTGTTATTATAATAATGATATATTATTATCATAATGATAATGACAACGTTTTCAGAAGTGGTCAGAAATGAAAGGGCGGGCAAGCGTTCTGAGTGCCTGCGGGAGTCGGTGTGCCCTGTTTTCATCGCCCCCGCGCTGAAAGACGACGGTTATCGAGATTATCGGGAGGGTTTCTTAAACGATCCCTGCCAACGTCTGCAGCGCAGCCCAGGCTTCGTACCTGCAGGGACCTGCCCCCCGCGTCACCCGTCAGCGCTGACGCTTTTCTGCGGCCAAGCGGTTGTGGGTATCTCGTTTGTAGGACAAACGCTGAGATGTCACTGAGGCTGCAAAACCTGTAAAAAAAAAAAGAAAAAAAAAACAATTTTAGGGCCAGCAGCTCTTGCACAGCGTTTCTGTTTGGCAAAAGCCTGCCTACCAGGATTTGTGCTGGACTCTTCAATGCAGTCGGCGAGGAAAAAAAAAAAAACGGATGAGGGTGAACAGTTCTGTCTGCTTTCTTTCCCTTCTAATAGTCTGGTTTTGGAGAGGGCCGTGTGCTGGCAGACCTTTTGTATTTTATGTCACAGGCTGTTGAAAGAGTTCTCAGACATATAACTTCCTTTCCGTGGGCTTTATGGTCGTATCCCATCGCCTGTAGATGTACAGCAGGCTGGATAATCATAGAATTGTTTAGGTTGGAAAAGCCCTTTAAGATCATCAAGTCCAACCATTAACCTAACCCTGCCATCCCACCACTAAACCCTGTCCCTAAGCAAATCCTTCTCTCATCACTGGAGAATGAAAAATGCTCTCGGTGGCTTTTTGTAGCCGAGAAAAATCTTTTTGTCTTCCTTCCCTCCCGCTGATTTCCCAAGCAGTGAGTTTGCTAATGGGCACCACCTTGGAAAAGGGGGAGCGCCCGCTCCGAGATACAGGCTCTCGGGCAGAGACGATCGGCCAAGGTGAAATGGCAAACAGCGGTCTGCCAGTGACGGCTGCGACCCAGATTTTGTACAAAACAGCCCTGCAATTTTGTCAAGCTTCGTTGTAAAGCAAGTTAAGGAAGTGGATGAGAGCCACGGGGCAAAGTTCAGGAACAAAAAAGTGCAATTCTCAGCCCGAAGGTGATCTCATAAAGATAACAAATCCTGGTATTTATCTGCCCGTGAAAAGCTGGCTCGACAAAAACCTGCGGTCTGTTCCACGTCGTATTGCGTATATGTAGTGACTTTGCTTGTGGTGATTTGTCTACTATAGAAACTGGATGGCTTCTACGGTGAGCCTGGGTAAAGAAACATTGTTGGAAGATGGAATGCCACCTGCAAAAAAGCCCAGGTAAATTTAATTATACTCCAGTGAATTTCTTCTAACGAGAGCTTTTTCCGTAACCTTGCATTGTTCTTGAAAGAGCATGACACTTGGCACCAAGCCCCAGCAGACGTTTCGGTCGCTGATCCAAGAAAAGCGCGCTGCCTCTAGCCGTGCCCTGTAACCAGGATTTTCCTGCCGTGCGTGGAACAAAGGCCTTAACACCCAGAACCTTCAAGGTTGATGGGGTTTGGGGGTTTTTAACCCCTAAGCCAGGATGCATGGTCGCACACAAAGCTTGCTTTATGGTGCTGTCTCCGTGGTTTTGATCGGCGTTAAGCCTAGCTCAGGTCCTCTCCGCACGTAGGGTCACGTCCGAGGTGGTGGTTGTGCTTCTTCACTTGAGTTGGATGGCGGTTCCCGGGAGGACAGGCAATTATTCAAATTAGTATGATTTTCTGCATGTAAAGGATGAATAATTCCGCTCTGGAGGCTCCCTGTACTAATAATTGGGTCGTCTCGCAGTTCTCCAAGCAGGGACCTGAGCATGATGCTAACTTGGGGCACCCCCACGCTTCTTTCCACCCAGGGTTGGTACTGTGGCTGCTGCCACAGCACGGACTCAGAAATGAAGGCATCGCCGTCTGCAAACGAGCAGCTAATTCGTCCGGGGAGCTGTCTTCCACTGATCTGATTTATTTACGAGCTGTGGAGGGCTGGAGGATAGTTTCTGTGAGGGAGCCCTGGTCTCGAGGTTGGTGCAGTGGCTCTGGAATGAGCAGAAAAGAGGCTGGGAGATTATTTTTTCCTTGCTCAGGATATCAGGGTAGAAACAAGTGTATTTATCAGCGTGGGAACGGAACGCCTCTGTCAGAGCTGTCGCGTAGGACACTAAGACTTCGGTATTTGTTATTATTTTGGATTTCAGTCCCTAGGTTGCTGGTTGTGGTTTTATACTAGCTCATTAGCATGAATACTAATTGATTCTTCACGGGTGAGGCTTGCAGTCCCAAAATTAAATCCCCTTTATCACCACTAACAGTGAAGACCTCCTCGAGAAAAGCGTTAACTCGTCCGCTTTCGTAGGCAGTAGCGGAGGAAAGGCAAAGCTCCATCTGTGTAGCATCGGTTTCTTTTCCCCTTCCCACTAAATATCACATGTTTGCAGATAAAATCCATTCCTTCCAAATGAGCCGCCTCCCTGGGCTGCTGCTTCCACCCTCTGGGAAGCTGGAGCTGATCCCCTGCTTCAGAAAAGCAGCTTGGCACCAGGCAAGGCGTGATGGGGAGAGGCGCGTCGTGCTTAATAAATAATAAACGTCGAATTTTAAAAGCACCGTGCAGGTGTAAAGCTAGGAAAATAAGGAAGGGGGGAGGAGGAGGAAGGAGAATATAGCCCCGCAGCTCTTCCACGAGACTCTTCATATCAGCTGGCCTTCAAAAGATTGGCCTCACGTTGCAAGGGAGGGGATTTCTGGTACAGCCACGTCCTGCTGAGGTCTCCTCAGCAGAGGGGGGCCGGGAGGTGGGAAGGTCCCCTCTGGGGCAGAGCTCTGGGGGGAAGCCTTCGCTTCCTTCCTTTTGTGCTGGGATGAAGGGGGCCGTTGCCTCCAGCCTCCTCTTTAGCACCTTACCTAAGCCAGGCGCAGTCACGGCTGCGTTTACTCCCCACATGGGGGTCCGACGCGTGCTGTGTCTCGGCGTGTAAAGAGTATATGTGTGTGTGATCAGCCATTAATAACATATTCCATACTGCTCACCACGCCTTTCCCACAGTCTCCAGGCTTTCTGCTACATTCCAGGTAACTATTATTAACAAGACCTCCCTTATTCCAAATTTTAATTGGATTAGCTTTGCTTCAGAAGTATTCCGGGCTGGCATTGACTTCCCTGGTAACCGTCTCGCTAACGGACTCGATTGCCAAATATTTTGTAATTACGTACCCTGGAATTGTGGGCGTTTGTGACGCTGATCCGTGGGGCTGCACGCTGTCTTTGAGGGATACCGAGCTGCTCCTCTCATCCTCTGTTTATCAGAGGACCCTAATGGACACACGTTGATTCAAAATTTAGGCAGAGGGTACCTCCCTTGTCCTCAGTCTGTGCGTTCCACGGCCCGAGACACGCTTCCACCTACGATGGTACCAGCTGTGCTACTTTCTCCTCTTGCAGGAAGCTGTTGCCAAGCCTCAAAACCAAGAAGCCTCGGGAGCTGGTTTTGGTGATCGGGACAGGAATCAGTGCAGCAGTTGCTCCCCAGGTCCCAGCACTGAAGTCTTGGAAGGGCTTAATCCAGGCCCTCCTGGATGCTGCTATTGACTTTGATCTCCTGGAAGATGAAGAGAGCAAACGGTTTCAAAAGTGTCTCCACGAAGACAAGAACTTGGTTCATGTTGCCCACGACCTTATCCAGAAGCTGTCTCCGGTGAGTGTGCTCGTCGCGCTGTACCTAAATATTCGGTACCCCACCCCGAGCATAGGATCTGGCTTTTGGAAGCAGCCAGATGTGGTTCTCCAGCATGCCCCCACCTCCACAGATTCCTCTGTCTGCAAGGAACAAGCATGGTCACTGTGCTGGGTTCCTGAGACAGAGCTTTGCAGTGGACACCAACTTCTGGGTATTTTATTGGGAGTACGGCTGGGGGGGAGCATCCACCTCAAGGCAGTAAGTGCTCTGTGTTTGCCTCGCGAGGACCTAGGAGGTCTTCAAGAAACACGTGGGTAGTTTTTCATTGACTCGTTTGGCACAAAGTGGTTAAAAGAAGCCAGGCTCTGATCTTAATCTGTCTCCCTTTCTCAGCGCACAAGCAACGTCCGCTCGACCTTTTTTAAAGACTGTTTATACGAGGTGTTTGATGACCTGGAATCTAAAATGGAGGATTCTGGGAAGCAGCTGCTTCAGTCTGTGCTTCACTTGATGGAAAACGGGGCACTTGTGTTAACCACAAACTTTGATAACCTGCTGGAACTGTACGCAGCACACCAGGGGAAGCATCTGGAGTCTCTTGACCTCACTGATGAAAAGAAGGTAAACGATGATGATTTTTTGGGGTTTTTTTTGTCGGGGCTGAGCTGGGACAACGGGAGGACAGTGGCGGCTGCGGGACGTGCCCTCATGCCCACGTAAGGGGATTTTACTGTTTGTAGTAATTTAAATGATGATAGACAAACTCCAAGCAGAGGCTTTGACTGTTTGGGGCACTGAGCAGAGGAATGAAGACGAATGCTTGTTTCTGAAATGCTGTGCTTGCTGGCTGACACCCACTGCTCAGGAGGAGCCCTTAAGCCTGGTATTTCTTTGATCTCTGTCCTTGAAACTTCTGGCTTGGCCTTGCTGAAGTACTGCAAGCCTCGCCTCCATGTAAGGCTTGGGTTGATGTTCCTAACCGACGCTGGAAGCCTCGTGCGAGAGACAAAGCTGACCTTTCTATTTTTACAACGAGCTGCGGAGCGCTTTTTGCGACAGAGCGTCCTCGGGGCTGAAGCCTTCGAGGCTTCCCTCTTGCCCCGTGTCCTCTGAAACGGCTGGGTGGCTCCTGCTGTGGGTGTCCCCGCGGGCTCCGGCTTCTTCTGCCCTGCTCTCGGATTCATTGCTGCTCGCTTCACGCAAGCTTCCCTCCTTCTGCCCCAGTCAGGCAGAAAATCAGACTGGGAAACCCTGAGCTCTTTGCCACCTGCCCGCCTCATCTTTCCACCGTGGGGTTTACCGGTGGGGAGCATCTTCTCCCTCTGTTTGCTTGTTAAACGCGTGCCACGTGCAGGTGCTGTGCAGCGCTTGGTCTCTTTCCATTCTGACTCATTTCTGCGCTTCACGTTTCCTGCATGACCTCTTAATCTGCATGGCTGGAAGTACTTAGAGTGTTACAAATAAGCATTCTAATTATTACAAGCTTAAACGAGCTAAGGTCTGCAGGAGTAAACTGAGAGCCTGCGAAGTGGCTTTCTGAAATGCAGGTCAGCTGTTGAGCTCCCTCAGAGCTTAGGGGGGCCAAGAAATAAACTTTGTAGGCTTGGGAAATGTACTGACATGGTATTTATAGAGTTTTCCCCCTTTTTCTGCCGAGCCCGGTGTATTGTTTCGGTCTCTTCCCATCGCATCCGCCAAGTGTTGACCCAAACAAGCGCTGTAGCTGCGGGCCGTGACGGACTTGTGACCTCTTGAGGAGATAAGATGGAACATGAGGAGGAAGCTGCCTCTTTGAAAGGCTTCCCCAGCAGGGTGTTACTAACAGTGCTGCGGAAGCTAACGCGATGCCCTCGCTAACGTTTTTGGAGGGGGGGTTGTTTTGCGCAGGTGCTGGAGTGGGCGCAAGAGAAGAGGAAGCTTAGCGTCCTGCATATCCACGGCGTTTACACCAACCCCAGTGGCATAGTGCTCCACCCGGCCGGGTACCAGAACGTGCTGCGCAACACCGAGGTCATGGTGAGGCAGCCCTGCCTTCTCTGCAGGGCCTATTTTGGGGACCCCTACGTTGTCTATACGCGTATCCCACTAACCGTGAGCCCCCGGCAGGCCCGTGTGTTAACCGGGCATAAGCTCGGCTGAGTTTAGACTGGGCTTCACGCAGGGTGGTGGGAGAGTCCTTAATTTTGTGAAATAGAAGAGGAGGGACGGGTTCCCCAGCCCGCTAACCTGCAAAAACCCCTCCCCACATTTGCATTGAGGACGATTGAACGATGACGCTCCCAAAGAGTCTCATCGGTGGTGAGGCAGATGCTGCCTCTTGTGCCTTGTGAAGCTCAGACTTGCCTTGACTTAAGAACGTCTTTCCCTTTTTTAAAGCGAGAGATTCAGAAGCTGTATGAAAATAAGTCATTCCTGTTCTTGGGCTGTGGTTGGACTGTTGATGACACCACGTTTCAGGCCCTGTTTTTAGAGGCTGTGAAGCACAAGTCAGACCTGGAGCACTTCATGCTCGTACGGAGGGGAGACGTGGATGAGTTTAAGAAGCTCCGCGAGAACATGCTGGACAAAGGGATTAAAGTCATTTCCTACGGCGATGAATACGCAGATTTGCCCGAATACTTTGAGAGACTGACGAGCGAGATCGCCATGCGGGGTCGAACAGGTACAGGGGTTACGGGCTGTGCAGGACGCCTGTCTGCGTACACCCACCACTTAACTCAGGGATCCTGTCACATGCAACACGGCTCTCGACTGTCCTCGCGGGCTTTGGAGTATAGGCCCCTCTGTGCTGTATTATTCCTTAAGCCTTTTTTTTTTCCCCCCTCAAAAAAAAGTCTGCAAGTGTAGTTGAATTTGGGGGTTACTTTTATGAAATCACTGTAGGTTCTTTTAAAGAGCTCTGCTGCTTCCTACGCGTCCAAACATTATTTTTCACGCGCAGCTGCAGTTGTTTATTCCCTTTGTGGTAAGAGGGCATTGCGGTCTTGCCATTTGGTCTCGCTGACCTCCATGCTACCGAGACCGAGCTAATGCTTTAACTTCCAAGAGATCTTGCTAATAAATCACAAAAATGGGGAAAAGCAGCGAGTTCGCTAGCCAGAGCCTTGCCTGCACGTGTTCCGAGGGTGAAACCCAGCCCGAAAGGCCTGGCTTACCAAACTACCATGCACTGCCCTACTCGCTTGGAGCGTTTGCTGTTCAACCGGGGGGCTGCCTTCCCACCCGGGGTTGCCCTCTGCTCTCTCCTAGGTGTGCCTAAGGAGGGACAACAGCTCAACGGCTCGGCTGCTGACCACCCTGAGATAAAAGGTGAGGTTCTCCCCATGCTGCAGGAGGTTTTGCCCTTTCCAGCCCCTTTGTGGCTCCCCGGGAGGCCGGCGGCCACTGGGGCAGGTTTTGCAGAGCCTGTACTTCCCCACAGGATGCAGCTCCTGAGCATCAGCCTCACCCCAGGATCTGTGCCACAGCGGGGGACTCCCTTAGGACGGGCCTAAGCCAGAGCCGGCAGCAGTTTAAGGCCAGTCTGGGGGAAGAGCAAAGCCCGCTGCTGTCGAGCTGTCACCCAGGCACGCCGAGCCCAGCCGGGATGCTTCAGGCACGGGACGGAGCCTCCTGGGACAGACACACGCCTGGTTTAACATAGTCACTGTCTTTTTATCAAGGTTGCACATGCCTGGGGAGCGTGGACTCCCCAGAACTGCAGCCTCCTCTAATTTCATACTTAGTGCTTTTGTATTCTGTACTTTCAATTAAAAAAAAAAAAAAAAAAGGAAACTTGAGCAGGTTTTTTTTTTTTTTTAACTTGAAGCTCTATAGTTTTCTAGTCCTGTCTTTATACTGTACAGTATTTTGTATGTTGAAGCTTATATTAAAGGCCTGTTCACTTTGCTTTTGGCTGGTGTGTGATTTCCACGCCCTATCAACCACCTCACGCAGGCAGGAGGAAATAGGTCCTGGCTAGCAGCAAGTTATTTATACACAGAGAACAAATTATGAAGTTTATTTCATATAAATTATGTCTCTTAGCAGACAGCATTCAATTTATTGCACTATAGCACATCTGCAATACAGAGCTACAAGACATCGTAAGAGAGTTTTGTATTATTCAGTGTAGCACTTCAGACTGGGATCAAGAGGCACTCAAAGGAGGGGAGGAAGGGTGCAGGAAAGCAGCAAGCAGCCACCATTATCTTCCAGTATTAATTTTTCTTTTTTTTTTTTTTTTTCCTCCTTTTACCAGCAGGCAGGAGCCAGGCCATGCTTAACACTCTTGGACCAAGCTGCTGCAGCTCTCCGGCTCCTGCCTAAATACACGGTGTCTGGGTACCCTGCTCCGGAGTCGCAGCGATGACAGAAATGGGGACCTTAAGGCAATTTTAACATCTCCCCCTCCAGCCCCGTGCAGGTTTTTGGTTTAACAGCCATCAGCAGCGACACAAACAGCCAGATCTTCTTATCCTGCTCACCCCTGACAAAAGTCACTCCTATGTTCTCCCCTAAGCTGGTCTTAAAAACAAAATAATTCAAAAGCAGCTCAAAAAAAAAAAAAAAACCCACCTTCAAACCCCCCAGAAAAGCACAGCAGGTCCTTGCGCTGCCCCCCTCGCCGTGCAGCATGAACAATACAAAGCTCTGGATTCAGCCTCCCCGTGAGGGAGCCTGCGTCACTTAAAACAGAACGAAGGAACCCAGGGGAAGGGCTTTTGCTGGATAAAAGGGGTTTTTTTTATCCCCCCCCTCCCAAAAAAATAATACCCCTCACGCCAGGACCCCTTCGTTCTGCTCGGCACTACACGGGAAAGACTAGTCGGTAACAGGGTAAAGCATGTTCTTCTCAGACAGCTGCAAACAGCGATTTGGTGGGTTTTAGGCCTTCATGAGCGCTGCGACCACGGCCTTGGCGTTAAGGCTTCGCAGATCACAGTAAGTTTGTCCGGTACCAACGAAAACGATGGGCTTGCTCGTGATGTAGGTCATGGAGATGGCGGCGCCGACCTGCCGAGGAGGACAAGCACCCTTAGCCTGGGAAGCCAGCGCGACCTCCTCGGGGCAACGCGCCAAAGAGCTCGTCAAATATTCAGCCTCCTCCTTAAATGGCTTAAATGCAAGAGGAAGGCAGGGGACGGCATCCAGGACAGCATGGAAGTGCCCTGTGCCCGTTGATTCCCTTCTCTGCCCCTCCGGGAAGCTCCACACGGGGCCATCTCGGCAGCCTCCTTACCTTGTCATCAATGGTATCGAACTTGGTGAGGACAATCCCGTCAATGAGCCGCGGCGTCTGGGCCATGGAGTGATCAGCCAGGGCCTTGTTGAACTTGACCTGAGGAAGGGAACCGAGCAGAGAAATGCGTTTGCGGTGCTGCCGCTGTCCAAATCTCCGATAACACCTACAGAAGGGGGTTTTATTTGGTTTTCCTCCCCTCAATCTTTCAGGAAACAAAACCTCGCCGCTCACCAGCTGATCCACCGCCTCATTTCCCACCAGCGCTTCCCCAACAAACAGGACAAGATCGGGAGCATTGACGGCGATGAGTTTGGCCAGTGCCGTCATCAAGGGAGCGTTGTCCTGCATGCGGCCCGCCGTGTCCACCAGGACCACGTCAAAGCCCTGGTTCCGAGCTGGGGAGACGGAGGAGGCAGCGTTAAGCAGGGACGCTCCACCCAAAACAGCGTCTCCCCGCCACCGGTTTTCCACCTACCGTAAGAGATGGCCTCCATGGCAATCCCCGCGGCGTCCTTGCCGTAGCCCTTCTCGTAGAGCTGCACCATCGTCCGCCCGCCGTGGTTCTCCGGAGGGTGCAGGGCGTTGAGGCGACGGGTGTGGGTGCGGAGCTGCTCCACCGCTCCCGCGCGGAAGGTGTCACAGGCGGCGATGAGGACGCTGAAACCGTTCTCGATGAGCCAGAAAGAGATCTGTGGGTGGCAACAGGTCAAAAAAAAAAAAAAAAAAGAAAAAAAGCCCGTTAGCAGCCACAGCCCGACCTCAGCAGCTGGCCCAGAGAGGACCATGTCCTACCTTGGCCAGGTTGGTGGACTTCCCGACACCGTTGACGCCACAGAAAGTGACCACGTAGGGTCGGCGATGGCGCTGGGCATCCATGACATCACGGAGGACATCCACGCGGCGCTGGGGCTGCAGGATCTGCACGAGAGCCTCCTGCAGGGCCTGCTTCACCGTCGAGGTCACCGCTGGGAAGGAGGAGATGGAAGGAGAACCCGTCACCTCTGGGGAATGCCCCCGAGCCCCAAGCCCCAAGCAGGAAGCCACAGGGCCACTTACTGGTGAACGTTCCCATCACCTTCCCTTCCAGTTTCTTAGCCACCGACTCACAGAGCTGCACTGCAATCTCAGCTGCCACGTTTTTTGCTTTGAGAAAGAGCGAAGAGAGAGGAGTTAGCGCTGCCGCAAAGGTTACGCGTGCTGGACACTGGTGTTGAGGGATGGAGTCAGGGTGCAGGATCCCCACCAGACTACACCGTTGCCCCCGCTTTTGATGCGCTGCCGAGGGCTCCCCAGAGGCAGGACAAGACCCCACCACAGTTCCTGTCCCAAACCATGGGCGCTACCCCAGACCAGTGCCCAGCCACTGGAGCACAGGGAACCACCTCAGCCTAACCCGCTCGCGGCAGATCCAGACGTACCGATCAAGTGATCCTTCATCTTCTCCAGGACGGGGTCCATGTCCTCTCTCGTCAAGCTCTTGGAGCCCACCAGGCCCTTCAGCATGCCAAACATGCCCCCCAGGCCACCCTTCTTTGCGCTGCAGAGAAGCAGAGGAGTTACCTTTAGGGTTGAGGAGCGAGTTGCATAGAGCACCCAACAGCAAGAAAAGCCCACCATGCAGTCAACACACCAATTTGTCCCCACTGCACTACTGGTTAGACTGGAAGAGGAGTTACAGGAGGAAAAATATCAAGCATGGGTGCTGCAGGAGCCTCTACCTGGGTTTCGAAGGGTTCTGAATAACCTTCTCCTCCTCAGCTTCATCATCGCTCTCGTACTCAAGGTCGTAGAGGCGGCCGGGCTCCCTATTTCGATCCCCCAGGGCCTGGAGAGGGGCGGGGGGGGGGGGAAAAAGATGCACCCTAAAAATCAGCAACTGCTTACCGTCCTCTCCCCCTGCCCGCTGTCACTGTGACAACAGTTGTCCTCAGCAGCAGCAGGGGTGGCTCTGCAGGGACTCGGGGGGGGGTTGGCCCCATCTAGCGGGACGTAGCGACCCGACTTTTCCTTACTGTATCAGGGTCAAATTCCTCCACGGGACAAGCCTCCGCGCTCCCGTTGGTAGCGGAGTTACTGTAATCGAGTACTTTGGCATTAGAGTTCCCCAGATCCCACACTCGGGGCTTCTTCCCCTTCTCCTTCTGTGCCTCGGGCTTTGGAGATTTGCTGAAATAAAGAGCGGAAACACGTTTCGTTCAGTGCAGGGAAGCAGCAGCAATTGCCTCCTTACCCAAAAAAAGGCAGAAATTAAGGCTAAACCTGGCTGATTCGGTCTCCGGAGTTTATTTAGCTGAACTTTAACCCTGCATCAGACCGCTTTACCTCGAGCCAGGCGTCGATGTGCTGCTGCCCTTTGCTCGCAGCGGGAAAGCCTCACCAAAAAGAGGTCTGGACCTCTCCCAGGCAGGCGCTGGGTTTCTGCCTCTCCCAGGGAAGGGATGGGGCTCTGTTACCCCACAGGACCCTGAGCGTACCCTCTCCCACTCTTTCCAGCAAGGTAGGAAATAAGGAAAAGGGAAATAAGGTCCAGAAAAGCTCGGTCTGACTTCCAGGGGTCACCAGAGGAAGGAGAGACTCAGCCGTGGCCGAGGGACACCAGGAAGAGCTGGTTTGAAGCACAGGCAGACTGACCGACCATCCTCATTCCCCACCTGGACTTCTCCCCCGCTTTCATGTGTCTCCTGAAGAATTCCTCCCGGTTCTTTTGCAGGATTTCATCCTTGGTCAGTTCCTCCCTGTCCCCGGCTGCGGAGGGCTGCTTGTCACCCGCGGACACTTTACCGGGCACTGCGACAGCTTCAGTTCCTGAGGGAAAAGAGCCCCGACACGAGCTCAGACCAGCGGTTGGGGGGTACGAGAGGACTGGGAAAGCGCAGGCTGGGGCACAGAGCTCTGGAATGTTTATTCCCCTCCCCGTGTACCTTTCCCATAAACTCACCTTCTTTTTTGGAACCTTTGTTCTTCTTGTTCTTGACTTTCTCCTTTGGTTTCTCCCCTCGGGTTTCTATCATACACTTGACAGTCTTCTGGGACTTGAGAGACTGCTCAAACGTCTTCATTACCGTGGGAGCTCGGACTTTACTGCTCTCCTCTGCGTCCCTGCGGGGAGGTGGCCCGTTAGCCTCAATTTCAGCTCTGCTTACCCCCACCCCCCCCATCTATCTCTGCTCTAAATGGAAATTTGAGAGAAAAAAAACAGGCTCTGCTACCGGAGGAGGCGCATGAAGTCATCTTTAAAATCAAAGGTGCCATTTAGGATGCCCAGGGTGCCTTTCTGCTGGAACTCATTGCGATATTTGTCTCTGAACTCCTTGTGAACGTCATCTATCAACTTGTCGACGTAGGTTAGAGTCAGGATCTTCTGAAACCCCACCTGCAAAGCAGCACAGCGTAAAGGCGTTGCTCTTTCAGCTCATTTAATTGCAGCACCTAGCTGGGAAGGAAGCAAAAACCTCCCCATTTGATAGGGAATTCTTTGATTTCGGCAGGCTTCAGGCTACCTTTCCTAATCTGACCTCCCGACCTTTTAATACGCTCTCAAAAAAGAAATAGGAAAAACCAAACCTCAGTAAAAATGGATTGACTGTTTCACAGCAACAAAGACACGTAGTAGAAGACCAGAAAAGTTTTTGCTTATCTTTAGGCGCGCAGCGAAGGTTGTGTGGATTTAGAGAGATAAGGTACGGGGAGACTGGAAGGGAGAGCGTTAAAATATTTCCTAAAGAAAAGGGGATGACACATTCCTGGCTTTTTTTCAACAGATCTGGTTCAAGTAAAAAGTTTTATTAGGCTGCAGCAGGCTGTCCAGCTTCTGTTTGAGGTTTATTGAGTTGTAATATTATTGCAGATGATTAAAATCAACCGCTACCGCAGCGGCGTACGACCAACGCATCCACCCACCGAGCCCCCCAGAGGACGCGGGGAACCTGGCTGCGCCGGGATCAGCACTCGACTCCCCGAGACCCGTCCAGAGCCGGGAACGACGGCACCTCTGCACCCCCCAAAATCCTGGTTCTGGGGGTGGAGCTGCAGCTGTACTCGCTTAAAACACCCGTTTGCTTAAAAGCAACGAGCTGTCGCGCCTTCTCCCTCCTTCCAGACCACGCCAGCGCTGACTCCCGGGGGGTTTTCCCAACGGAGGGCTCAGCGATCCCCATCGTGCCCCTTCCCAACCGGCACCAGCTCCCGATGGGCCTCAGTTTCCCCACGTTGACACGGGCAGCGGCTGGCGTTGGGGAGGAGGAAAACACCACGGCCAGGAAGAACATCCCCGTTACCACCGCAGGAGCTGCCTGCTCACCCAAGCAGTCAGCGGCTGCTCCCCGTCAGATTTCGGCAGGAAGGCAGCAGAAAGCCTCACCCCTTCAGGAAGGTATTAAATGGCATTTGGGTTTTTTTTTTTTCCCCCCAATTCTCCCCCGAGCAAGAGGCACCCAAACACCCCTTTTCCCAGGGGTTTCGGGGCACTTACCACAAACACCAGCTCAAACTGGTTGTCCAGCTTGTACTTGAGCGTGAGGGCCTCATGGGTGAAGGAGTTGTTGCCGCCTCGCTCCTAGGGGAGAGGAACCGTCAGCAGCAAGGGGACCCCCCCCACCGCCCCTCCATCACCCCCACCGCCCTTCCACCACCTTCCCATCGCCCCCGTCACCCCCCCGCTGACACCCAATCTCCCCTGTCATCCCCCACCACCCCGTCACCCCCCCATGACACCCCACCACCCTCGGCACCCCCCCACTGACACCTCATTGCCCCCATCACCTACCCACTGACACCCCCATCTCCCCTGTCACCCCCCCCACCCCCCCATCACCCCTGTCACCCCCCCACCCATCCCCCCACCAACCCTGTCACCCCACTCACTGACCCCCCATTGCCCCTGTCACCCCCCCCACGACACCCCATCACCCTCAGCACCCCCCCCCACTGACACCTCATCGCCCCCATCACCCACCAACCGACCCCCTCATCTCCCCCCCACCAACCCTGTCACCCTGCTCACTGACCCCCCCATCTCCC
>JADKXX010010729.1:0-18389 GCA_017310255.1 Butorides virescens
CCCCCCCCCCCCCCCCCCCCAGTTACCCAGGAATAGCCCTGGGTAAAAATAAATCAGGCAGGGCTTTCTGCAGAAGCCGGGACTGTAACACAGCAGGGTCTCGCCGTATTTAACACGTACATTTCTGAGCCTGAAGGGTGGTGAGGCGCGGCCGCCTGGAACAAAGAAAACTCTCGTTTCTGCCTTTTGTTTCTGCCGCGGCTCTGCCGGCGCGACCCGGATCTTGGATGCCTCAGACGCCTGGCTAAAGCGAAACGACCCCGGTGCAGCGCACGGGGCTGAGCGTGTCCGCCGGGAGGGCTCGATTTTAGGGTGAAGTGCCTGTGGTTAACCTGACGTCAGTAAAGCTGGAGGCCAGTTCTCATCCCGCAGTTTCATCCGAACGGGCATTTGCTGCTTCACAGGAGCACAGTTCAAACCCTGGCAGGTTTTGTCTCGGAATAACCAAAATAAAAATTTTTTTTTTTTGTTAAATTATTTTTAATTGGCTGTATCCCACGCTGCGTGTTACAGAGCAACAGCAACGCTGGCATGCTGGGGCTTGCAATGCCGAGAGATCCAGCTCCTGCCTAGGAGAAAGAGAGCAGTTTGAATCCTGGTGGAAAAGCCCTGCGAGTTTTATTAGCTGGTGATTTTTATTTTTTTTCCTCTTAATTCCGACGCTGTCTGTATTTCTGTGGCCCTTTACAAGAAGCAGAAGACTTAGCACAATGTTTTTGGCAAAGAGCTGTTTGGCGCAATTACTGCTTTGGGCAAAAGCTTACAGGGCGGCTCAAGAGCAAACCCTCGTTTCGTCAGGCTCGTAATTGTAGACCT
Organism: Butorides virescens; assembly: GCA_017310255.1. Classification (NCBI taxonomy): domain Eukaryota; kingdom Metazoa; phylum Chordata; class Aves; order Pelecaniformes; family Ardeidae; genus Butorides; species Butorides virescens. The sequence continues at coordinate 817 of JADKXX010010729.1, forward strand.
CCAGTTTCTCACCTGGCACACAAGGAAGAGGAGGCGCGGAGCTGTAAAGTGTTAAATTAACATTGGATTTAGCAAAGATGGTTTCACGCCTCTCTGGGCTGGCTCAGCCGGCTTTTCTCTTCTGAAAACGAGCGGCACAGCATGTTGTTTGGAGAGATGTTCTGCTGCGTGGAAATACAGGCTCTGCTGTTCCTGAAACCCCGAGTTCGTTAATAATGAGATACCACAGAATTAGCAGGACGGGTCCTTTCTCTGGCCCTGTGTCTGGGGATGATTGCCTGATGGGAAGCCTCTTGAAAATCGTCGGGGTGTGATTTAGCTTGTGATTACCCTGCTTGGACCGATGGCTGCTAACGCCTGCCCTGGTCCCGTGTTTTCTCTCTCCGCAGGCTCCATCCGTCTCCCATCTCTCCAGGATGAGAGGGGTTTGGGTTCGGCTTTTCCCCTCCCCCTGTAGTTGATAGTTTCGGAACCAGAGGTGATGCTGGAGTCGAGATGGCAGACAGCGTGAAAACCTTCCTTCATGACCTCGTCAGGGTAAGTCTCCATGTTTCAGGTCTTCTGTCATAGGGCCTGGACTCATTTGCTTTGGTGACGGTGGCTCTTCCATGGGGAGCAGCCTCCTGTGTCATCGAGGGCGGGTTAAAAAATTTGAAGGAAAAGGGGCTCCAGGTGTATTTTAATCAAAGCTGTCAATTTTGTAAAGCAGAGATACCTGTAGGCAGGCCTTCCCCTCGCCGCCGCCGGTTCGATTTGACATGGCCATGTGGGATGTGTTGCTCGCCCAGTGTTTTCCAGAATAATTTCCTCCTGAGCTGGCCGTCGTGCAGCGAGTCTGTTGCAAAGGGCTCAGCGTTTGTCTGGGGCGCTGCTGAACCTGTGATGGGTTTCCTTTGGGCAAGAAAGATTTAATTCACAGCCCATGTGAACATCACGGTTGTGTCATGGTGGTAAGGCTTGGTGTGAGCTCAGCGCTCCCACGCTGTCGCGTGTCGTCCAGCTCTAAATGCAGGCTTAAAAACATTTCGTGACACGATGCTAAGAAATACCTTCTTTTCAGCAATAACTTGCTTTGAAAAACTTGCTGGGGTTGATCTTAAAGATCCACAGCGTGCTGGCCAAAATCTAAAGCAGAACTTGTGTCGTTTCACAATGCTCTCACACCATCTGTAAAGCAGTGGGCAGAGTAACCCGTGTAATTAATTTCCACCTCATTAGGCACCGGCAGCATTGTGTTTTGCTGTTTCAGATGAGCATTTGGCATCAAAATCTCTCCTCTTTGGTCACAAACTCCATATACCCAACTGTTGCGTGGGTCACCTGGGTAGCGACGCTGTCCTGGCTCACGCTAGCATCCTTACGGTCTTTATTTTGAGGGGAAATTTTGATAACGGTGGCTACGATATGTTTTTGGAGCTGGAAATCGCTGCTGGTGGAGTACCAGGAGGTGGCATTAAGAGTCTCTTAAATGAAGCAGGTTCGCAGGGATGTGGCTGATGCGAGGATGTTTCTGGGACAAAGACAGATGCTTTTGTCCATAGAGGAGTAAGCATCAAGCTCATGCATCCAGCCAGGCCACGAGGAGTTTGCGCATCCCAAATATTTTGTATAATTCTATTTTATTGGCCTGAGAAATGCTGGCAAGGGGAGAAGGGCTTTCTGCCAGACAGAAGAAACGGGCTGCGAGAGATCTGGCTCATTGGCTTTTGCCAGGGTTATAAATAGCAGAGATTGGATGAGAAATCACACCTTTCAAAAGAAAAAAATACCCCTGGACCTTAAAGATGCTGGAACGCCTGGTGATTTAGGTCATGAGGCCGTGGGAAATAGTCGGCGTTGCTGCTCCAAGCCTTGGCTGCAGCTGAGCCTGGTGCTGGCTTCCCCTGCTAGCCAGGGCACGAGGCTGGCCACGTTTGCATCCCTTGCCGAGGCTGGCCACGTTTGCATCCCTTGCCCTAAGCGGGAGGGTTTTTTCGACGTCCACATCCCTGTGGGGCAGAGGGTGAGGGCCTCTCCTGTCCGCAGGGAATCAAGGACTCCATCTGGGGCATCTGCACCATCTCTAAGCTGGATGCCCGGATCCAGCAGAAAAGGGAAGAGCAGAGGCGAAGGAGAGCAAACAGCGCGCTGGCCCAGCGGAGGTTTCACATGGAAGAGAAGAAGCAGGAGAAGTGAGTACGGGGCCTGACGAGCCGTAAATCGGGTAATTCGCTTCTCTTCCTTCTTTCTATCGAGGGCAGTGGCAGAGCGAGCCGCTCCACCCGGCGCTCTGAGGCGCCCGATGAATTGCAAAACCTCTGCAAGTCATAGTGATTGAGCAGTGCTTGTGCTGCTTTTTTTTTTTTTAATATCTGTCGTGTCGCAGTAGTCCGGCTAAACAGGGAGTTGAGGTGAGCGGGATTGAAGGAATAAAGCCGTTAGCGTTGCCCGCACTTGTGACCATCTCCATAAAAATCCCTGTCAGAGACCTGGGTGTCGGGGAAAGCGTGTCCGTTTGCAAATGGTTCGTAAAGCCGATTGCACCGAGCCAATAAATAGGAAAAATGGGAGGCAAACCACCCTTTTTCCCCTCCGTGTGATGAAACTGGAACTGTTGCCGTGAGATACGTCAGACCTTTTATGTTGTTTGAGAATTTAACGTATGCAATTCGCTTGAAATTATAATAAGAATAGAAGGTGTACGAGCTGAAAGAACGTGGATTTCTGGGTTCCTTTTCTTCCCGAATGCTCCTGCCATCTCTCAAAGATACGCCCGGTAGTCATAGGATCGGGAAAGGAGCGGCAGATCAGACCCAAAGCGTCTTTTTTTTCCCCAGCCTCGCCGCGTTCTGCAGCCGTCTACAAAGCGGCTGCATCCTCTGAGGCTGGAAATGCCGGAATTATATCCACGTGGGAGCATAACAGCATCTGTTCTTGTGTCTGACTCCCAAACCACGCCGCGATGTTTCTCCGCTGCCCTAATTACAGTCGGGCCGGCGCTTAACGTGGTGACGTTAGGCCGGTAAATCGCTTTTCAACCTGTATTTACAAATTATTCCGGCTCGCTCAGTGGTTGTCTGACTTTATCTCACGGTGATGGAAGAGTCTCCCGTGATCCTGATCCCGCACCACAGAGGTTCCTGCACACAGGCTGCCCTTGAAGAATTAGTTATAGTTGGGGGGGGGCACTAAACAGTCGCATTTTGCTGGTTTTCCTGGTAACAAAGTCCCTTTGGTAGCAGAGGCTGACTGGAAAAGCGCTACCGAGTCCCACAGAGCTGCTTTTGCACGTCCTTGCGCACCGAAGCTGAAACACCAAGCTGAAACAGCCTCTTCCAAGGACAAAAAGCACCCAAAAAGCCCTAATTTTAGCATGGCGAGAGTTGTGAGCAGAGCAAAGCCCGAGGTCTCTCATAAAGGCTTAAAAATCTGGAAGAAAGCTTCGCTGTTCTTCCGTTTCGGTGCAGATACGGGGAATTAATAAAGGTTGAGAGAGCCTCCCCGAGGCAAATCTCCCCTAGAGCGTCCCCTGGCCGAAACCTGGCGCGGGTCCGTGCAGGGATTTCTTCCAGGATTCCCGTGTTCCCATGAGCTCAGGTGCGTCGCTGGCGTTGAGCTGGTTCTCCGCGACGTTCCTAAAGTGTCCGAAACGCGGGAGGGAAGCGGTTGTCGCTTCCTAGGGGGCGTTTGTCCGGGCGCTGGGACCTTAACGCCGTGTCTCCCCCATCTCTCTCCCGCCGCTCCGCAGCGAGCCCCGGATAGTGAGCCGGATATTTCAGTGTTGTGCCTGGAATGGAGGCGTTTTCTGGGTAAGTGGATATTTTTCTTACTTTTTACCGTCAAAACCCCGCTCTGGCCTTTGCACACTGTCAGGAATTGTCATTCCCACTAAATTCCCAGTCCCCACGCTGTATTTTAAGCAACCCGATACGGGATATCAGACCGGGGGCTCGCTTGGGAAACCCGCACGTGAATCCTGAGCTGCTTTTCCAAGTCTTGGAGCCTGCTTTTCGCCCAAATATTCAACTCCTGCTCCGTTGCGGCTGTACCGAGTGGAATATTGATGATCTTAAAGACATTTCCTCGGCTCTGACCTCACCGTGGCTGTTCCACCGGGCTCATCCATAACGGACCAGCCCCTTGGCAGCCTGATAAATCACCGGCTTCATTTTTCCCGGTAGACTGTGGCCGGGTACGAGTAATCGGCGTGGAAATATTAAAAGGGAAAGTGCAGGATGATGGATTTGGGGCTGGTTAAGCCCAGAACCTCGGTTCTCTGCGCTGGTGGGTCCGTGGCCCCTCACCCTTCTTCCTTCTCCCCCCTAGCTGAGCCTCTTCCTGTTCTACCGCGTCTTTATACCCGTCCTCCAGTCGGTCACGGCACAGATCATCGGTGAGTACCTTCCCTGGGTTTGTGCGTTACGGATTGGGGAGGGGGTGTCCCCCTTTTTTGGGGTTTTCTTTTGTCCCGTCGGGCTGCTCCTCGCGCCGCTGTCTCCTTGCCTGTTTTTTTTTCCCCGAGCTAATTGAGGCCGTCGTTAATTGTTGAGTAGAAGAGCGGAGAGACGGGTGACCCCGCTAGCGCGTGTCGGGGATCCAGCTCCTGGGTTTTCCCGCTCGTAACGGGGTTTTCGGGATATTTTTATGAGTAAATAAAAAGCAAGCGGGTGGGAACGTTCCTTTAAAGAGCAAAGGTTTGGGGATTTCTCTTTGTCCTCGAGCGCTGGGGTCAGGAGAAATCCCCCAGGAGATGTGTGCGGAGCTTCCTGCCCCGATTCCTCACGTCCTTCTCGTCTGTCCAAGGCGACCCTGCCCTGCACGGCGACGTCTGGTCCTGGCTGGAGTTCCTCCTCACCTCCATTTTCAGCGCGCTCTGGGTGCTGCCCCTCTTCGTGCTCAGCAAGGTGGTCAACGCCATCTGGTTTCAGGTAGGTGGGGGGGAGCCCGGGCCCCGCACCCCAGGGGCGAGATCCCCTCCCAAATACGCGCTCCGGTGGGCAGGAGCGCCTCGGTGACACCGTCCCCCCCCCCCTCACTCCCCCTTCCCCTGACCCCCCCCTTACCTCTGTGGAATTTCACTTCCCTCCAGCCCCTTTTTCCCCGCAGGACATCGCGGATCTGGCGTTCGAGGTTTCGGGCAGGAAGCCTCACCCCTTCCCCAGCGTCAGCAAAATCATCGCCGACATGTTGTTTAACCTCCTGCTGCAGGCGCTCTTCCTCATCCAGGTGAGATCCCCCCCTAAAAAACACCCCCCCCCCCCCCCCCCCCACAAATCCAAAGCACCCCTTGCCTGCTCGTTCCTTTTTTAAATTATTATTATTATTAATTTTTAATGGGCAGGGGATGATAGTGAGCCTCTTCCCCATCGACGTCATCGGCCAGCTCGTCAGCCTCCTCCACATGTCGCTGCTCTACTCGCTCTACTGCTTCGAGTACCGCTGGTTTAACAAAGGTGAGCGCCGCCTCCGCTCGGGAATTTTTCCGGATCGAGGGTTTCTCACCACCCCCCCACCCCCCCCCCCGCCTCGTTCTTTACTAACGAAGCGTAAGGGGGGGTCCGGGCTCATCCCCGCCCGATTTTCTCCCCGCCAGGCATCGAGATGCACCAGCGCTTGTCCAACATCGAGAGGAACTGGCCCTATTACTTCGGCTTCGGCTTGCCGCTGGCGTTCCTCACGGCGATGCAATCCTCTTACATCATCAGGTGAGGCGCCGGGGGGGGCGCCGGGGCGGGCGGCCATTTCGCTCCCCCCCCCCCCCCCCAAAGGGACAAACCCAACGCCGTTTCGTTTTATTTTATCGCCTTTTGGTTTGTTTTTCCCCTTCCAGCGGTTGCCTCTTCTCCATCCTTTTCCCTCTCTTCATCATCAGCGCCAACGAAGCGAGGACCCCCGGCAAAGCCTAGTGAGTGTCGGCCCCCGCTCCCCCAAAATCCCCCAAATTGGGGTGTTTCCCCCCGGCGCTGACGGCCTCTCTTCCCTTCCAGCCACTTCCAGCTCCGTCTCTTCTCCCTGGTGGTTTTCCTCAGCAACAGACTCTTTCACAAGACCGTTTACCTTCAGTCCGCCCTGAGCGCTGCTTCCTCCTCCTCCTCCTCCTCTTCCCAGCCCGCTCCGGGCCGCTGAGCCGTGACCCAGCCCAGCGCCATGGTTCTGCCTCATCCCCCCCCTGCCACCATGGCCAAAAATTCCGGATTTTTAGCCCAAGAGCGGCTCGTTTTACAGCGGACTCTTTTGTACCCTCGCCGACCCCCGGCGAGCGGTGGGTTCCTCCGCGGGACCCCCCCTCCCCGTGCATGTGCCGTTTCTGTAGGACCGGGGACGGAACCAGCAACGGTCAAAAACAAAAATTCTTTGGGTTTGGGGTTTTTTTTGGGGAGGGGGGTGGGGCCCGGTTTATCAACTTTTCTCGAAGTATTTTCACACCGAGACATTAAATGGAGAAATCGCGATTTGCAGCCGTCCTGCGCCTGAGCCTGTCTCCCAGCCGGGCGGGGGGGTTCCCCCGGCGGGGCGGTGCCCCCCGGGATCCCGGACCCGCCCCCCGGGGTCCCCTCCGCTCCCGCCGCTGCCTTTCCCCGGGCGGCGCCCACGTGGCGCCACCCACGTGGCGGGGCCGGCCCCGCTTCCGCATCCGCCCACGTGACGCGCTGCGCCGCGGCCCCTTCCCAAGCGCGGACGGACACGTCACGGCTCCTTCTCCGCCAACCCCCGCCCGCCCCCGCGCTCCGCCAATCGGAAGGCGCCTTACGCGGCCCCGCACCGGCCCGCCCTCGGTTGAGTGCCCGGCGCCATGGCCAATGAGCGCCGCCGACTCTGGAGTGGCGTCGGCGAGGTCCAATGGTGAGCGGGGGGAGGGCGGGCCGAGGCGGCAGGGCAGGGCGGCTGCGCGGGTCGGATGGCCGGGGCGGCGGGGCCGAGCGCGGCGCCCGGGTGAGGGCGGCGGCTCCGGGGGGTCTGGTACCGGGCGGGGCGGGGGGGGCTGCCTTGGCGGGGCGATGGGGTTGTGGGGTCCTCGGGCCTGTGGGGGTACGGGGTGCGGGGGCCTTGTGGGGTGAGGGGGTTGCGGGGTGCCCAGGCCCGCGGCTTTCCCAGGTCTGAGGTGAGGGAGCTGCGGGGTGCCCAGGGCTGTGGGGTGAGGGAGCTGCGGGGCTGTGGGGTGCCCAGGCCCGTGGGGTGAGGGAGCTGTGGGGCTGTGGGGTGCCCAGACCCGTGGGGTGAGGGAGCTGTGGGGTTACGGGGTGCCCAGGCCCGTGGGGTGAGGGAGCTGTGGGGTTACGGGGTGCCCAGGTCTGTGGAGCAAGGGGCTGTGGGGTGTCGGGGTGCCCAGGTCTGTGGGGCCAGGGGTTTTGGGGTGGGCAATGCTGTGGGGTGCCCAGGCGTGGGGGGCTGTGGGGTGCCCAGGGCTGTGGGGCGAGGCACTGCTGGTTGTCAGGGGCTGAAGCCTTTGGGATGTGGGGCCTTATGGCATGTGTTGGGGGGTCTGGGGGTTGTGGAGTGCATGGAGGTACGGAGCGATGGGGTGCACGAGGGGATTTGGGAGAGGGGCGCGGTGACAAGCTCAGAGGGGCTGGTGGCGAGTGCAGGGCTGTAGCCCATAGCCCAGGGACACCTCTTCCTCCTTCCCACCCCGGTACCTGGTGACTGGCTGGGGGCTGCTGGTTCCCCCAGTAGCTGCGGCCTCACTGGGTGGCGAAGGGACCCCCGACCCCCCGTGAGTCGTCTGCCGGGGCTGTGGGAATGGGGGTCCCGGTGGTACCGCGGCGGCAGAGCCACTCGTGCCTGGGAGGCGCCCGCGTTGTATCATTATCAGCTGCTGCTTCTTATCCCCAGGGGAACCAGGAAATAATTACAACTCGGACTTATTTCTGTACCAATTAGTGACAAGCGCGTGCAAGTTGGAATCACTTCTAGGTCGCAGAAAGACCCAGGCCCAGTTTGTGTCTTATTTTTAAATCTCAGCCTGGCCGGGTCTGCCTTCCCCAGCACTGTAGCTCAGAGACATGAACTGAGGATTTATCCACCAGTTCTGGGGCTGAATTTGCAGGGAGTGGTAGGGGTTTTTTTTTCTGGATTGATTGGATAAAGAACTATTTTTAAAAAAAATTGGAGTGTTTTGAAGAGTAGAAAGATGTTATTCTCTGGCCGCAGTTTCACTTCCTTGGTGCCTAACAACAGGATTTTGCTGGCTCTTCCCATCCACCCAGGGAGGTTGAATTAAACAGTCGAGGTGTCTGATATAAACAAAGCTGACTTACCGTGCCGGTCTGCGTTAGGAAACCACTGGGATCTATGTGTTTAACATCAATAATTCAAAGAGGAGCGGCCAGGAGCCGTTCAGACCTCCTATATACGAGAAAACAGCACCGACTTCTTGCGATTTGCCTGGATTATCTTTTTCGTTCGTCGCTTACAGGTGGTGGTTAAACTCCAGGAGAGCAGCCAGGGGAAATGTAGTGGTTTTAGTAAAAGCTGACGCTTGGGTTTTGTTCTGTATGCAGAGAAACAGACGCGTCCTCTGCCCCGAAGAAGTTCTGGTCCCTGTAAAAGAAAGAAAAACCTCCGCCGAGACTCGGGGCAACCGATCGGGTGAGGATGGGAGGCAAGGGGATTTGGGGAAGGGAGACGGGGATCAGTGAAAGCATCTGGCACGGGTGAAGGGTGGACGACAGCCTCCTTGGGCAGGAGTGGGGTATTTAAGGCCCTATTTCATGAAACATTTAGAGACGTTGTGGGGCTGTGGGCTGGCTCGCTCTTTGATCGTCTTCCCTGTTTGTTCTCAGGTGTTCAGGCGTCCTCAATCTCTGCCTTTGATGTGAAAATGACCAAGTTAGGGTTCCTCCGGCTGTCCTACGAGAAGCAAGACACTCTGCTCAAGCTCCTCATCTTGTCGATGGCAGCTGTGCTGTGTAAGTCCGCGTCCTGCCGCGCCGGCCTTGCGGATGGCTGCCAGTGCTCTCAAAGGGGGACCCCGGGATGGAGCCACCTCTGCTCCCTTCTTCTCTCCTTTTATAGGTGGCGAAGCTCTCATCTTTCTTAAGGGAGCGCTCTTATTCCTTCCGTATCTGTTCCGTTGTAAAACACGTCTTTCTCTATCTTCCCAATGACCAGTTCGAGACAGAAACAAGTTTAATCAAAGTAGATGAGAAACCTGATAAAACTCTGGCTCAGCGAGCGCTGTAGATTCACTCTGCCCTTTTTCTGTGGTTGCAGCTTTCTCCACAAGGCTTTTTTCCGTCTTAAGATTCGAAAGCGTCATCCATGAATTTGACCCGTAAGTGTCTTCCTCCTGTTTGGGGGGCTGCTGGGTTTTTCTCTTCTGGACCACGCAGAAGTTGGGGGGTGTTTGCTGGGCTCAAGTTAACCCCCATTGAGGATGAGGGATTTGGAGGGCAGTTTTCAGCAGAGCTGGTTTTTCCTCTTCTGGACCCCAAATTCCCTTCTCGTTCCCCCGTGGCCTGGACCTAAGTGGGAGTAGTTGCCCAACACGGCTTTTGTGCTGGGCTGTGGTTATTCTCTGCCTGAGCAGGGAGGGCATGACAAGAGAGCGCGCTCCTCGTACAACTTCTGTCCGCGTCCCAGGGTGGTTGTTGCTGGTTAAATCAGGCACAAGGGGGAACGTTGCCTTTGCACACCCACTTTTAAGCCCCCTAGGGGGAGGGATGAACCCTTGCAGCTGAGGTTTGCGGTAGGCTAGGGAAAATGGACTAATTCCCTCTGCATGGAAAATGCGCGGTCGGCCCTTACAACGCTCTCTTACCCCTAGACGTTGGAGAAGGGTGTCCCAACAGGCACACAATTTGGTACTTAACAGCCTGTCAAAACCTGCCTCGTTGTCCAAAATGCTCGTTAAGGACTGCGGTTGTGACCCGAGGAGCATTCGCTATGTCTGTATCCGGATGCGGAGATGCTTAGTGCTTGTCACTGTTGCAGGTATTTTAACTACCGCACGACCCGCTTTCTGGCAGAGGAGGGCTTCTACAAATTCCACAACTGGTTTGACGACCGAGCGTGGTACCCCTTGGGCAGGATTATTGGTGGGACCATTTATCCAGGTAAGGCTTTTGCTGGGCCGAAAGGCACCTCGCACAAGGGAACACCGGGAGAGGGGCAGGTTTGGGAGAGGGGCAGGTTTGGGAGAGGGGCAGGTTTGGGAGAGGGGCAGGTTTGGGAGAGGGCCAGGTAGTGCACACGGAGCAGAACCGTGAGAGCCAGCTGGGAGAGGAGGGGAGCTCAGGGGATGCCCTTCATTGAGGCATCCTGGGCAGCAGCTCCTCCCTGGCGAGATTTTTCATCTGCCCTGCTGTTAATTGCAAGCTAACGACCCCCGGTGCTGCGGGCAGACCGAGAGCACCCCGGTAACGCTGCCATTCCTGTCCCGCAGGCCTGATGATCACATCGGCGGCGATTTACCACGTGCTGCACTTCTTCCACATCACCATCGACATCCGAAATGTCTGTGTGTTCCTGGCTCCCCTCTTCTCCTCTTTCACCACCATAGTGACTTACCACCTCACCAAAGAGCTCAAGGTAAGGGGAGGATCGGGGCGTACCCTGGGGGCTTTTGCTTTGCAGGGGAGCACGGGCTCTGTGCCTTTTGGGAAGGCAGCTCGCGGCTGTATCGGAAGTTTGGAGGTGACCACCACGCTGGTCAAAACCCAGAACTCCTGAGAAACAAAAGATCTGTTTTAAAATTTCATTTCAACACTCGTTTTTTTATTCCTTTAAGGCCTAGTATGGCGTGATAACGAAAGCCCTAAAAACTGATGGCTTTTTCCACCCTCTGGCCGTGTTTTTTTTCCCCAGGATGCAGGGGCAGGACTCCTTGCTGCCGCCATGATTGCAGTTGTGCCGGGGTACATCTCTCGATCTGTTGCTGGCTCCTACGATAATGAAGGTGAGTTTGTGACACTCGGAGTGGGGAAACCTTAACAGCTTTGAGTGCTGGAAAGCTGCTGCGGGGCACGACAGAACCGTCCTTTCACAGCGAGCCCCGCCAGGTCCCTGCCTGTTTACAAACCCAACTGCTGGGAGATCGGTGGTTGTTCTCGCCTACGCGGTTGAGAAGAGTTTCCCAACGCCGGCAGCGAGCACACCCCATTCCCTGAGTGTCCTTGTCTGCCAGTCAAAAAGGGTTTTGCTACCTCCACAAACTCTGCTTGGGATCGGAGCTGCTGCGCGCTCCCCCGTGGTTTTATCTCCCTTCCAGCAATGACTTTGGGGCTGGCAAAGGCACCGGTCTCATTGCTGATGCCTGGGGTGGAAGAGGATTCATGTTCCTCTCCCATAGCTGGGCTTTCGGGGGCCGTGTAAGTTGCCACTGTGTCCAGAAAGGCCAGCTGGTGTGGCTAGAAGCAGCCACACGAGCCATTCTCTACGTAAGACAGAAACATCACAGCGTTTCAATCTAGGGATCGGATGTGAAACCCTTTTCCCGGGCCCGGCTCTTTGTATGAGGTGCTGTTCCATCTTCTGTCGGAGCAGCAAAAGCATTTATATATATATTTTAATTTTTTTTTTAATGCAATTGTGTGGTCTGGCACGCCGCAGAGATTATATTAACGTTTCAGGGCTGACGTGAGCTTGCTTTGACCTTTCCGTGTCCTTCCACCCAGGTATCGCCATTTTCTGCATGCTGTTGACTTACTACATGTGGATCAAAGCCGTCAAAACGGGCTCCATCTATTGGGCAGCGATGTGTGCTCTTGCCTATTTCTACATGGTAAGTGTTCCTTCTCCCGTTGCCGAGGTGTTTCTGACTCCAGGGACCGCTCTGGATACGGTCACCAAAAACACATGGCGTGCCATTGCTGCGGCCTCGTACTCGGGGAGCTGGAACCGCTCCGAAGGGCTCGGTGTGAAAATGGAATGGATGTTTTCTTCATTCGTTTCCATTTAACCAAAACTAGCAGGGTTTTTTGTGCAAGGTTTGATGAGTGGTGGTGAAAAACCTGGGCTTCGGGCGGCTGTGGCTGTTGAGGATGCCCTTGGAGGGAGCGGATCTCAGCTGTGTGCGTGATCCCGGGAAAATCAAACCCTCTGCCTTTGATCTCTGCTGCTCAACCCGTTCAGTCCTGGAACTCGGGGGGTTTTGTTTGTTTTCTCTCTTGGCAGGTCTCCTCCTGGGGTGGCTACGTCTTTCTGATTAACCTCATCCCCTTGCATGTTCTTGTGCTGATGCTGACCGGCCGCTTCTCCCACAGGATCTACGTAGCCTATTGCACGGTCTACTGCTTGGGAACCATCCTCTCGATGCAGATCTCCTTTGTTGGCTTCCAGGTGGGGACCAGAACGATTTGCAGACTCAAGGATGGTCATTCCGTGGGTCATAGCCGAACAGCAGCGAGTTGGCACCTGGTTTCTCTTCTTGCCTTCCCCGTTGGTGTTATAAGTGGGTGCTGGCTTCCAGTTCTGGCTCCTGCTAGGCTGATGCGTTGCGACTTTTGGCAAGATTAGCTTTTGGAGGTGCTGGATGACTTTCAAAGCTGCTAACGTACAAGTATCTCAAGGGTGGGGGTCACCAGGACGGAGCCAGACTCTTCCCAGTGGTGCCCAGCACCAGGACAAGGGGCCATGGGCACAACCTGAAGCAGAAGAGGTTCCAGTTGACCGGGAGGAAGAACTTGTTGAGTGTGAGGGTGATGGAGCCCTGGCCCAGGCTGCCCAGGGGGGCTGTGGAGTCTCCTTCTCTGGAGATCTTCAACCCCCGCCTGGCCGCTGTCCTGTGCCCCCTGCTCTGGGTGAGCCTGCTTGGGCAGGGGGGTGGCACTGGGGGAGCTCCCGAGGGCCCTGCCAACCCCGGCCATGCTGGGATTCTGTAATAACCTTCACCTCACCAGTTGCCTCCCATGAAATCATTTCTGGTTTCGCTGAAGGAAACGCTCGTGCCAGCGTGCGTCTTGGTAGAGCAGGAAAATTGCTCACGTTTTCAAGAGAATCTGTTTAATTTTCCCTGTGGGTTCCTATCTGGGAATGAAAGCTGCTGTGAGAAAGCGACTCACGCCGGCTGTGCCGTCCGCGGGGCTGGGACGGTTTCCTCTGACTTTGGCAGCGATTTTGCTGAGAAGGGATTTGTTTAAAAAAATAAAAAAAAAAAAGCCAACACCGGGCACAATGCGACTCTTGTTCTCCTCCTATCTCATCACGCTCTCCCCTGCTCGCAGCCCGTCCTCTCCTCGGAGCACATGGCTGCCCTTGGAGTCTTCGGCTTGTGTCAGATCCACGCCTTCGTCGACTACCTCCGGAGCAAGCTGAACCCGCAGCAATTCGAAATCCTCTTCCGGAGCGTCATCTCCCTGGTCGGCTTCGTCCTCCTCACCATCGGGGCCGTGCTGATGCTGACAGGTAGCCCGAGACGGTGGCAACGATGAGTGCGTTTCGCCGCCGGCCTGGCCTCCTTTCGTCGCTTTGGAGAGCGCCTAGTTGGTCAATCCCAACTCTGCGTTATTGCCCGCACTGCTTGCGAGCCCCCCTCTGAGGGGGGAGGCTGGGACCAGCCCTAATTTGCGCCTTAGCAGGAGAATATTTAAGAGGCAGCTGTAAGAGCTGGGCCCGGGGTGATAGGAGGCGCAGAGAGAAACCTGCCGTGACTCGGCGCGCGCTGGGGACGCTGAGCTGCTGCTTCAGAACCCGAATGTGGATGGGTAGCAGCGAAGAGATGCTAAAAACATGGGTCGGGTGGGGGAGAAGTCTTCTTAGGGTAAAACTGCACTTTATTTCCTTTCTAAAACGGCAAGTTTGAGTAATAGAGATGTTAAACGAGGTCCAGGATTGCTCATTCAGCCCTGCATATGCTTCCCCTGTGAGGGAACGTATTGGCATCGCTGGTTACTCTCTGCTGGAACTGAACATGATTTATTTTTTTTTTTTCCTCCTCATCCTTAGGGAAAATCTCCCCGTGGACGGGGCGTTTCTACTCCCTGCTGGACCCTTCCTACGCAAAGAACAACATCCCCATCATCGCCTCCGTCTCCGAGCACCAGCCCACCACTTGGTCCTCTTACTATTTCGACCTGCAGCTTCTCGTTTTCATGTTCCCAGGTGAGGGGGGCGCAGACGTCGTCAGGCCCCGATTTATTAAATCACCCTGTGACACCAGAAGGGTTTTTATTCTGCCGGCCGGGGCCGCAGCCTCCCCTCTCCTGGCGGTGCCGAGGCCGCTGTGGAGCGCTCCGTCCCTCCGCCGGCTGGTTTTTACTTCAGGCAGCAGATTTCTAGGGTGAATCTGACCCATTTCTCCTTCCTCTCCGCAGTCGGGCTGTACTACTGCTTCAGTAACCTCTCGGACGCCCGCATCTTCATCATCATGTACGGCGTGACCAGCATGTACTTCTCTGCGGTGATGGTGAGGGCTGCTGCCTGCTGGGCACAGGCAGGATGACAGAACGGTCTTAGCGAAGCCGATTTTGGTTATTTTCCTGGGATTGTCGGTGACGTTTCTTCCACCTTGAGGCGGTTGAAACGTTCGTGAGGCTTTTCTCCCTTCCTTCCGACGGGTTTATTCGCCCCTCTGCGCCGCGAGGGAACGTGACGTCGCAAAACTTCCCTGGTTTTGCTGTTCCTCGCTTCCCTGCGGCCACCGCCGCTGGGTCTCTGTTCCTGCTCTCCCGTAGCCGAGCTGCAAACCCAAACGATTTCTCCAGGTGTCCCAGCAGGGACCGGCAGCCAGCGGCTGCTTCTGAGCCTGTTCCACTCCTTTTGTAGCACCCCGAGCCCTAAGCGCGGGTCGATTTCTGCTGTGGAGGCATCGACCCCTTCTTGGCTCCACCAGAGATTGCCCAAGGGGGTTAAATTGAGGTCACTTCTGCACCTTGGCCAATTTTGAGGTCTTCAGAGAACTTGGGGCCATCTGAGGTGGTGGCAGCTCCCAGTCTGCACCCACTAAAAAAATGAGCTATGGGTTTATCCTGGGTCTGATGTTTCCACTGAATTGGAGGCGCTGAATTAGGGATGGCGTTTAATTTCTCTCTTCCTCTCGGATTTCTGCCCCGATTCCTTCTCCACCAGGCACTGACTCTTCTGCTGTCGCCCGTAGGTGCGTCTCATGCTGGTGCTGGCCCCGGTGATGTGCATCCTGTCCGGCATCGGGGTTTCTCAGGTCTTGTCCACCTACATGAAGAACCTGGATATCAGCCGACCGGACAAGAAGAGCAAAAAGCAGCAAGACTCCACCTACCCCATCAAAAACGAAGTGAGGGTTGGGGCGGCTCGGGAAGGGGGAGAAGACACCTGGTGGGGACAAGCGTGGGAGGCAGATGGCCTCTTCCCTCCAGCGGTGACCCCCGTTTGTCCCCCCCAAGGTTGCCAGTGGCATGATCCTGGTCATGGCTTTCTTCCTGATCACCTACACCTTCCACTCCACCTGGGTGACCAGCGAGGCGTACTCCTCCCCCTCCATCGTGCTGTCCGCCCGGGGTGGGGACGGCAGCAGGATCATCTTTGATGACTTCAGAGAAGCTTACTACTGGCTGCGTCACAACACGCCAGAGGTAAACGGGGGTAATTTCGGGCAGCGGGGACCCAACGGTGTCCACCGAGGTGCTGACAGCGCATCTGGTGCTTGGGTGCAGGACGCAAAGGTGATGTCCTGGTGGGACTATGGGTACCAGATAACTGCCATGGCCAACCGGACCATCCTGGTGGACAACAACACCTGGAACAACACGCACATCTCCCGCGTCGGTCAGGTAGGTCCCTCCCTTGCCCGCCGCCTTGCCCTGACTTTTTGGGGGCACCACGTGGTGTGACTGACACAGCGTCCGCTCCAGGCGATGGCATCGACGGAGGAGAAAGCCTACGAGATCATGAGGGAGCTGGACGTCAGCTATGTGCTGGTCATCTTCGGAGGCCTCACCGGGTACTCGTCTGACGGTAAGGTCTCGCTCTGAGCTGGGTCACACCCACCCACGGAGCACTGGTGGCATGGTCTTCTCCAAAACAGCTCTTAGGGCAGCAAGCTCCCACCTTAGGCTGAGGTTGCAAGGTGGAAGCGGTACCGAAACACTCATCTCTGGAAGCTGCACCTGCCTTTTTTGCTCGCCCCCCACTCAACTCCTCATTCTTTGCCCCCCAACTGGGCTCAACTCCTCGCTCTTTGCCCTCCAGCTGGGCTCACACAGAATCCCAGTTCTCACCTGCAAAGCCAGAGCAGGGTGGGTTGCTTGGTGATGGTTGTTGGGTTTTGGGTCTCATAGGGTCATTTGGTGGGAAAACAGAATCCCAGCATGGCCGGGGCTGGCAGGGCCCTCGGGAGCTCCCCCATCCCACCCCCCTGCCCAAGCAGGCTCACCCAGAGCAGGGGGCACAGGACAGCGGCCAGGCGGGGGTTGAAGATCTCCAGAGAAGGAGACTCCACAGCCCCCCTGGGCAGCCTGGGCCAGGGCTCCATCACCCTCACACTCAACAAGTTCTTCCTCCCGGTCAACTGGAACCTCTTCTGCTTCAGGTTGTGCCCATGGCCCCTTGTCCTGGTGCTGGGCACCACTGGGAAGAGTCTGGCTCCGTCCTGGTGACCCCCACCCTTGAGATATTTGTAGGTGGTGATGAGGTCCCCTCTCAGCCTTCTCTTCTCCAGGCTGAACAAGCCCAGTTCCCTCAGCCTTTCCTCACTCTTTGCCCCCAACTCAGCTCAGATCTTGGCTCTTTGCTCCCCAGCTTGGCTCCACTCCTCACTCTTTGCCCCTCAGCTCCTTGCTCCCAACTCAGCTCAACTCCTCACTCGTTGCCCCTCAACTCCTCGCCCCCAAACTGGGCTCAACTCCTTGCTCTTTGCCCCTCAACTCTTTGCCCTCAGCTCAAGTCCTTGCCCCCCAACTCACTTCAACTCTTGGCTCTTTGCCCCCCAACTTAGTTCAACTCTTGGCTCTTTGCCCCCCAACTCAACTCCTTGCTCTCGCCCCCAACTCTTTGCTCTCCACCTTTCAGACATCAACAAGTTCCTGTGGATGGTGCGGATCGGGGGCAGCACGGACACGGGGCGCCACATCAAGGAGCACGACTACTACACCCCCACGGGGGAATTTCGGGTCGACCGCGAGGGCTCCCCGGTGCTCCTCAACTGCCTCATGTACAAGATGTGCTACTACCGCTTCGGCCAGGTCTACACCGAGGCCAGTAAGTCCCCAAAACACCCTGGTGGGGGGGGGTGGCACCACTTTTGGGGCGCCCCACCGTGCCCCCGACGTTTTTGGGATGCGGTGCGGCAGCGCTGCCTGTACTTTGCCCTCTCGCAGAGCGACCGCCGGGCTACGACCGGGTGAGGAACGCCGAAATCGGCAACAAGGACTTTGAGCTGGACGTGCTGGAGGAGGCGTACACCACAGAGCACTGGCTGGTCCGAATATACAAGGTACGGCCCCCAGACGCGCCCAAACCCCCCGGATTTGGGAAAACCCACGAAATTTCACCTAACCCAGCCCTTTTTTTTTTTTTTTACTGCTCAGGTGAAAGATTTGGATAACCGCGGCTTGTCGAGAACGTAGAGGAGCTGCCGCCGGCCGCGCCGCGCACCGCACTGACCCAGCCTTTGCCTGTGAAGCAGAAATATTTGGGGGTGTTTCGGTTTTTTCTTTTTGGTTTTTTTTTTTTCTTTTTTT
>JADKXX010010737.1:0-28227 GCA_017310255.1 Butorides virescens
GAAAACCTTGTGAGGAAGGAAAACCTTGTGAGGAAGGAAAACCTTGTAAGGAGGAAAAATCTTGCATGAAGGAAAAACCTTGCAAGGAAGGAAACCTTGCATGGAAGGAAACCTTGCACGGAAGGAAAACCTTGTGAGGAGGAAAACCTTGTGAGGAGGAAAACCATGCAAGGAGGAAAAACCATGCAAGGAGGAAAAACCATGCAAGGAGGAAAAACCATGCAAGGAAGGAAACCCTGCAAGGAAAGAAACCTTGCATGGAGGAAAAACCTTGAGAGGAAGAAAAACCTTGCGAGCCGGGAAAATCTTGCATGGAGGAAAACCTTGCAAGGAAGGAAACGTTACGAAGAGGAGAACCCGCCATGGCAAAGGTGAAGCCCAGGAGGGGGCAGAGGCGATGGCTCGGCACGAGACAAGGCCGCCGGCGTCGCACCGAACGAGCAGGCCGAAGCCAGCGGCTCCGCACCTTCCAGCTCGGAGCAGCCGGATCCCTCCCGGCACGAAGCCCGGCGCTGGCCAAGCCCCCGGCGCGGTTTTGCTTCGCCGAGGTTAATTGCGTTAGCGCGCGGCTAAAGGCCGTAGCTTGTCCGGGCGCCTGCTCCCTAATGAGCATCTCATTTGAATCCATGCAAAATAGCAGGGAGCATGGAGACATGCTAATTAAAGCGATTGCTGTTCTCTAATTAAGCAGCAATTCCCCCCCCCCAAGAGGGTATTCTCATGCAAATAGCGCCCGAGGAAGGGATTGGGAGGGGGGAAAAAGCCCCGAAAATCGGGGAGGAAACGCCATTTGGCAGCATCCCTACTCTGGCAGACTATGGTTATAACCTCAATTTTGATTATTTTTACCCCAAAAACCAGGCCAGACCACCTCACTTCTGCGCTGAGAGCGATCCTCAAGTCCTCGAGCTTTTACGGTGGCCGTGGTTTAACGCGCCGGCTGAGCCAGCCCCGCCTTCCGTTTGGTTTTGGGGCGTTCTCTTCGGATTAAGAGGGATTTTTAATCCCCCCAGGGCTTTTCTAGTCTTCATTTTCTTCTTTTTTTTTTTTTTTTTTTTCTCCCCTTTGACACTTGTGGAAATCATGACGTCCTCCAGGAAACCTCCCGAGGGATAAAATTAGGGCTGGTAAACACAGGGTAGAACAGCCCGTTGGTCTCACAGGTTTGCCCAAAAACCAAGGAACTTTGTTCCAAGGGTGTTTTTTTTTTTAAAAAAAAACCCAACCCTGTTTCTCTTTTATTTTTAAACACAGGAGCTGTGTTTTTTTTCCGGCCCGCTCCACGTGCCGCTGAAGCCTTCCCGGGTGAAAACCCTCCCCGGGACGAGCCCCCTTCCAGCTCAGCCCCCAGCATGCGGACGTGTCCAAAATTGAGCGAATCCCCCTCAAATTGAGGCCTTTTGGGGGTACTTGGGGCCTTTTGGAAAGGGCCGGGAAGAGCCGCGAGGGTTTTGGGCGCAGGACGAGGCCGTTTGGCCGGGTTTAATCCCGCGGATTAGGCCCGACGCCGGGCACCTTGGCGAGCGGTTCGTACGGAATTAGGCTGCAGACGACGGGCGCTTGGCCCCGGAGCGGCTGGCGGCTGGCGGCCGTCCAAGCCTCCACAGAAACCCCGCTCTCTCCCGGTCTCCAGCCCGGCCTCGCCCGCGCCCGGTGCGGGGAGCGTTCCCAACCTTGTGGGACAAACCCGGCGCCGCTCCCCCCGCTCCCGAGCACCCGCACGAGGGGGCCGGGGCGGCGGCTTCGAGCCGCGGGGAGCGCGGGGCGCGGAGTTACCTCAGGCACCGGCGCGGCGGGAAGGCGGCCGCGCCCGGGCCGCACCGGCTGCACCGGTTGCCGGCGGGGCCGGGCCCCCCCCCTCCGCCGGGCCTTGGTACGCTCCGCGGGGCGGGGCGGCGAGGGGAGAGGCGGGGAGGAGCCGCCGCCGCCGCTGCCGCCGCCTCCTCCGGGCCGGGGCGCCGGTGGGAGCGGAGCGGGGCCGGGCCGGGGCGGGGGCGATAAGCGGCGCGGCCGGGCGGCGTTGGATGGAGGCTCCCGCCCGCCGGGTCGCCCGCCCCAGCCTGGAATGTCCCCGGGAGCCGCCGCCCAGCGGGACCGGGACCAGGGAGGGGGCGCGGCGGCTGCCGAGAGGTAACGCGCCCGCTTCCCGCCGCGCCGCCGCCGTGAGGGGAGGCGCGGGCGGGCGGGAGGGGAGGGGAGGCGGGCGCAGGTGGCGGCGGCGGCGGCTCCTGTCAGCCCCGGCGGCGGCGGGGGCCGGGCTGAGCCCGCAGCCGGCACCTGAGGGGTCCCTGCCCGGCGGTGGGCGGGGAGCCCGGCACCCCCGAGGCGGAGGCGCGGCCGGGGGGGCGGCGGGGGGGGCTGCGTGTGGAGCCGGGGCTCCTTGGAACCGCCCGGCTTTCTCTGGCGAGCCCGAGCGGGAGGGGAGACCCAAACCGAGCCTATGTGGAGAGCGCTGTGGTGAGTTGGAGGGAAAAAAAAAACCCTTCGGAGCGCGGTGTCGCCGCTCTGCCGCCGGCGCGGTGCTGATTTAGGGGCTGGGTCCCGGTGCAAGTTGCTCTGGCTTTGCTGGATTTGCCATTAAAACGCTGCTCGGTTTGGAGGCGGTGCGGCGGGGACGGACCGGGGGTCGCCTCCAGCCGCTTCGCCCTCTAAACATTGATAATCCCGAATTTTGGCTTTAATCCGTAAGGTGGCTCCTCCGCGCTTGCGGCGAGCGGAGGCGTGCGATGCCCGAGGACTCCGGCCGCCGAGCATCCTGACATCTTAACTCTCACTTCTTTTTTTCCTTTCTCTTTATTTTTTTTTTTTCTTTTTTTTGCATCAAGGTGCTTCCATCCTGCAAGCTCTTGAACATGCAATGACTTTTGCTGGCTTTGTCTCTCTCTCTTCGCCAGGGGGGGGGGGGGAAATTAAATAATAAATAGGCACGCAGCCGCTGACTTGTAGCGAAAGAACGTTCCAGGCGACTACGGCACGTTTTCAATATCGGTGTTTTTACACCCAAAGCGAGCCGCTTTTCGGACCCTCGCACGCACCTTTCAGCCGCGAGGCAGAAAACAGGCGATGTTTATTTTGCCCCCGCCTCGTAACTTTTTAAAGGGTTGGCGAATGGGTGAATGTGATGGCTTTATGTAGCTTTTTTTCTCTCTCTTTTTTCTTTTTTTTTTTTTTTTTTACTGCTTTCCCCCAATGATTTGCCTGCCAGGAGGCTTCTGAGAAGGAGTAGCCGCGCCGAGCCTGCGGCTGTAAAACTGTCAGCTCTGAAGGGGTGTTTACTCAGTGAGTTGTATCCTTCACACGTACACCAGGAATACAATTTACTAACCCAAACACCAGGGGTGTCACTCGGCAGCCGCTGGTCACTGGGGTTACCGGGAGCACGTCAGCTTTCGTGCTCCGGGGGTTTCGGCGTTCGTGGCCCAGCCGTTGCCTTTGAACAAAGCAGGTAATCCCGTGGGGCTGGCGCTCGGAGCCGGGCTGCGTGGAGCCCGTTTGCTCTTCTCTTCGCCTCCCGCGACTCGGGTGTTTTGACAGTTGCGATTTATGGGGTGTACTGCCCGCCTGTAACGTCTTTAAGGAGGAAAAAGTGCTTTTGTAACAGCGGTTGCTGAGGGTGACGGCCCGCTCCGGCGCGTCGCTGTATTCCAAAAATTCTCGGCTCGTGTAGCGGTGGACGTTCCGCGGCGTGACTTAAGGCTGCTCCGTTAAGCTCGGTATTTTATGCCCTGATGGCAACCGGTGTGCTTTTGTTCCGCCACACTAAAATCAGCGGCAAGCGCTGCTCGTGTGATTCGAATGCGTCGAAATCAAGCCCCTGCTTTTTTATTAAAGCGGTTACGAGCCTGTCTTGTGGGGAGGGCTTGATAACAGAGCGCTGCTCCGTTAAAAAGAAATGAACATTTTTCCTGTAATCCCATCTCCAAAACAAGAGGGGAGCCTCCAACTGGCTCGGTCTGCATCCCAGAAAAATCCGCAGGCGCGCGAAGCAGCCTTAGGAACCCGTGACTGTTGCTCAAAACTATTTGGTTGTTTAAAGCTGGACTTGCAGATAGAAACACCGAGACGGGATCCACCGCTTTACCTGTCTGCTTCACGTTAAAAGGTATTTTTTTTTTTTTTTTTTTTTTTTCTTTTTGGTTCTCCTCCGAGGGCTCGGAAGCGCGATGGGAGCAGCTCTAGCGGCGAGGGATTAGTAATTCACCCGAGGATGAGCGCGGGAGCTTTGTTGCTCGGATTAACGCGATTTACACCCTTAAGCTGCCCCGGGCGCGTGTAAACAGCCGTGCCCGTGCGTGCAAGGTGAAGCGTGGGGCGGCCTTGGCGTGGCAGCTTGGAGCAGGGGTTTTGGGGTTTTATTTTTGCCGTCCCCCGGGCAATTTTGGTTGTTTTTCATCCTTTTGGAAGCGCTGGCGTTTGGTGGGACACCGGCTCTACCTGGTGCTCTTGGTTCTTTTCCCACCGGCCCTTCTGGATGCTGGTGTTTGGGCCGGGACTCCTGCGTGCTCCCTCTGCTGGCTTGCTGGGATGCACTGGTACTAAACTTTGTGTTTCTTACCCCAAGACTGAGGCGGGGGGAAAAACCACGTAAGGAGAGGCCTGACTCTGCGACGGGGGCAAATCCCGCCAGCGCTTTCATTATCCCGAGCCCGTAAACTGAGGCTCGTGCTTACTTTGGCTCACTGGTGTGCCAGAGGAATAAGGCAGCTGCGCTCCGGCTTCAGGTGATGTCACTTGAGGATTTTAACTGTCAGGGCTTAAAAATACACTGCCTGGTTTAAAGACTGCTTCTGCAGATGTGGAAATTGTGAAGCAACGCCATCGATTCGCTGGCGTGAGCGCACAGCCCTGCCGGTGCTCGTCGTCTCGTAAATCCTCTGTGTATCCCCGAGCAGACCTGCTGTGCCTAACGAAGTCCTTGGTTGTACGGAGACCGCTGAAATTAATTTGGTGGCTGCTTGAGATAAGACGCTACCATGAAGCGTAAGGCTAGCAAAGCTGCGGCGCCGGAAAAGCTTAACTGGGAAGCGTGTGGGGATTAATTTGGGGAATAAAGCTGTTTTCTAAAGCGGTGCCCGACGCAGGCGTGCGTGCCGCTCGTTGCACGGTACGGTCGAGCAGCGCCTTCTCCCGGCGCTCCTTCACGTGGTTATTGGCGTTGTTGATGGGGCTGAACGTGTGAAGGACCTGGGTGCTTTGATCCCAGCTTCCCTGGGCCGGCGGTGGCGGGGCTGGTCACGCAAACACGTGCGAAGCAACACGAAAACGCATTTTTGCCTCGCGGCGTTGGTTTTGCTCGGCCCTGCGACTGCCCTGATGGTGGCCGCTGCAAATCTTGTTGCCGGCCAACTTGGTTCCAGCGAGGCTTTGGAAACCTTTGGTTGGGGACCAGAAGCCCTGAGCCCGAGCGAGTCTTCGCCCACAAACCTGTTGAGATCTGGTATTTCAGATAACGTCTCATATGGCATCGCTTTAAGCTCAGAAACCTGCCTAACGTCTTCTCTCTTTTTTTTTTTTTTTTTTTTTTAGGCAACACCTAATTTGTATGAATTAATTGATACTGTAAACTTGACCTTTATGTGTAGAGTCAGGGTTTTTTTTGTCTGCTGCTTTGCTTGCGATCTGTTGACTTCAGCTGAGTCACGCTGCTTTCCCACTTGCTGCAATGTTTTTTTTCTGTCGGTTTTCTGGTTTTCCTCAGCGTTCCAGTGGGCCGGGGGAGCTTCTGAGCCGATTCCCATCTGCAACTGGGCTGAGACAGATCAAAAATGCCGGCTTATGGAGCTTAAAAACTTGTTAAAGGCTTTAAATCTTGAATCAAGCGGAATTGGTCAAATTTCCTCTTCAAATGGGAATTCCCAGCTTGTCTTGCAATCCTGGCTCTCAAAGCTGGTACGTGGGGACCAACCTGTGTTCTCTGTAAGCTTTTTTGCTATTTGGACCTCGTTTGTTAAGAGGTGAGCTGGTACTAGGTCCAGTTTGTTGATGGGTGAGCTAGTACTAGGCTGTCCCGCTAGCTTACTTGTGTCTCGGTGGCCTCCCTGGTATCGTGTGTCCCCTTCTCCCACGCCGTTTGCTCTGGGATTGCGTTTGTCCTTGGAAAACTTGGCAGAAACCCTCTTTGTTGTATTACTTTCACTAACGAGAGGTCTCCAGCTACCCAAGAGTTGTTAGAATAGATAGTTTCCTTGCTCTGGTGCATATACATTTTTTTTTTTTTCTTTTCCTTCCCTTCAGCTGAGTGTTCTTCCAGTACTTTCCTCGGTAGATGGCTCGGTACAACTTCCAGGGCCGCGTGTGTCATAGTTTTCCACTTGGTTTCCCCAGCTCGCTTCTCCCTTTCCGGTGTGGCTGACGATTCTCCAGTGACAGTCACCGCTTCAGGGTAAAAACCGCTTGTTGGGCCCTGCCGGGGACCGGGACTCGTGCATCCAGACCTCCTGTCTTTTCCATTAAAGCCCCTGCTTGCTCTTTCTACGCGAGAAATATCTCCTGTCTTTCAACAGGAGGGGAAGATAATCACACCAGGTGGGTTGTTTTCCCGTTTCCCGTACCTACGAGATGTCTCGGAGCTCTCCTAGCCAGGTGGGACTCTATTTTATTTATTTATTTATTTATTTATTCGTTCTTTTTCTCCCCCTTCCCCGGCTCCTTGGGCGCAGTTTCACGTTACAGCTCAGCCGAGGACTCGCTGCTGCAGGAGGTGGCAGGTACGTTCCTGCCTCTTCCCCGCTGCGGGAATCCAGCGGCGGAGCAGCTGCGGGGGAGCGACTCCAGGTTAACCCTTCCAAAAAAAACCAAAAAAAAACCCAACCCAATAAAAAACCCCCAAAAAACAAGCCCCAAACTTTCCACTGGATCTTGCCCCGCAGTCACAGAGTTCCTAAATCTTTCTACCCCGATGACTGGGGAGGCCTCGGGGGGCCGGAGGGGTGCACTGGGGGGGTGTGGAATGGCCCCTTTGGGCAGCAGCCGGCTTTTAGCTGTCTCATAAAACCGCCTTCTCGAGCCAAGAGCTGGTTGCCTTGTGGAGGGAGGGGGTCTTGCCGTTCCCCCCTCCATCTCCTGCCCCCAACCTCTCGCTAGAAATGCCCGATTAAAGCAGTTCAGCTCACTAAAACGGCAGGGGGGGAAAAAAAAAAAATAATCCCCCGAAGGAATATTTTCTTCCAGTTTGGCAGCTGGGGGCTGTGCCAAAAGGAGCGAGCGTGCCGGGGGAAGGAGACCATCCCTTTTGGCAGCAGCCGGCTTTGGGTTCGGCTTAGCTGTAAGGTGAAACCGCACCCTCGGCCTCACCTGTCTGTCTGATCCTGCCTTTGATTTATACCCTGGGTTTTGCTGTTTAGTTTTCCCCGCAGACTTCAACCATTGTATCTGATAATGAACCCAGCGGTTGAGCCTTATTTGTTTAATTCAAAGGCAAGTTTAATATTTCCTACCTCGCAGTCGTACAAAGTCTGCCTGCCTCGCAGACCTTGGTTTTCCTTGCTGCGAACCCGTAAAATGCCCAGGAACTCTAGAGAAGGGGGGAAAAACGCTCGTGCCGCCAGCGAAGGAGAAAGGCAAAGGGGCTGGGCGCCACTGCTTGACATTTTTGGGGTGGTTTGGGGATGTTTTGTCATTGTGAAGGTAGCTGTGGGTTGTGGTGCCTGCTCGGTGTACCCTGCCGGCTCGCTGCACCTCGCCTTCGTGTTGTGGGCTGCCAGCTCCGGTCGGAGGCGAGCCGTGGGGATCTTCTCTGCCCCCCGTTGTCTCAGGTGAAGAAAAGATGGTTCCTGAATGCCCCTGGAATTGCTCTGTGTCGTCTGCTAAAGCGCAGAGGGACAAACGGCCGCTGGAGATGTCCTTCCTCCTGGAGAGCGGCGGCGTATTTTGTGTAGGCACCTTGCGTCCGAGCGGCAGCCTGCTCCAGCTGGAGCTGCTCTTGTGCCTGCAAGGGCATGGTACTGGGGGATTTTCCTTCCCCGGTCCTCGCCGAGTAAAACAAACCATTTATCTGCCCAAAAGGCCTCACTCTAAAGAATCCTAAAAGAAATTATGGGGTTTTTTTACATGCCAGTTCAGGAGGTAACCCTGTCTTGGGAGGACATGTCCCATCTGGGGAACTACAGCAAGGAAAGAGGACGGTTAATGCGGCCCCTTCCGAAACAAGGGTGTCGTGGTGTAACCCGGCCGGCAGCTCAGCACCACGCAGCCGCTCGCTCGCTGCCCCCTCCCTCAGTGGGATGGGGGAGAGAATCAGGAAGGAAAAAAAAAAAGGTTAGAGCTGTGGGCTGAGATAAAGATAGTTTAATAAGAGAAAATAATAATAATAGTAATAATGAGAATGGTAACAGAATATACAGAATATACAAAATGAACGATGCACAATGCAATTGCTCACCACCTGCTGACCGATGCCCAGCCCGTCCCGAGCCACAATCAGTCCCCGATCAGCGATCACTCTTCCCCCCAACCAACCGACCGACCAACTGACCCCCCCAAGCATTCCGTTCCATGGTCTGGAACAGCTCTGTGGTCAGTTTGGGTCAGCTCTCCTGGCTGTGCCCCCTCCCAGCTTGTTCTGTCCCTGGCCAAGCAGGAGAAGCTCGAAAAGTCCTTGAGTAGTCTGAGCACTACTTGGCAACAGCTAAAAACATCAGTGAGTTATCAACATTCTTGTAGTACCAAATCCAAAACACAGCACGATGCTAGCTACTATAAAGAAAACTAACTCTATCCCAGCCGAAACCAGGATAAAGGGGAAGGTGATTCTTCTGAGTTGAAATCCCCTACTTGATTCCAGATTGATCCAACCTAGGTTTTCCCTGAGTACTGTAATCAGGTGGCTTTTTTTTCCCCCCCCCCCCTCAGTTATTTCCTCTTTTTTTTGCTTCTTGTTTGTTAGGAGATGATAGATCGGCCCAAATAAGGGTATGAGAAAGGCTGGCGATTTTCAGGAGGATCCGCAGACTGACTGTGCATGACTTGTTGCCTTTATCTCTGAGATCAGGAGATTCCTTTGCAGTGATGGATTAATCCACTCTTGAGTGAATAATATAACCGAGAACAAGTAGGAGCCAGCGCTCCAAACAGATGATTTGTTTAATACGTGTATGCCTCTCCTCCCCGCCTCTCCCTCTGAAAAGCTTCTTTCTTCACCGTTTCATTCAGCCTGCCTGCTGAAATCTCACAACCACCTGCAGATGCACCACCCCCCCCCCCCCCCCCATACCAACGGAGGGATGAGGATGGGGCTGTGCCGAAGGCCTCTGGTCCTGGGTGGGCGAGAAGATAAACCCCCAGCTCCACCAAGGTTGGAGAGGGTGCCCGTGGGCTGCTCCGGCCGTGACGTCACCTGTCTGCCCTGGCCGTGACATCACGCGCCTGCGCGTGCTCCATACCCTACCCCATACCCTAGGTGGAAGCGTTGGTGCTGGGATGTGCCAGGGGGCTGAGCTCGCGCCGCTCGGGTCCCTTGGTGCCCCGACGCAGGGCAGCGTGCTCCGCGTCCGGGGAAAGAAGTTGTAGAGAGGAGCTTGAAAATTGGGGTTGGGGGAATGAACTCCTTGGGGAGAAGGAGATGGCAGTGGGTGGCTTGGAAGTAGAAACACGATGTTTAGGAAGGTGGCTTTTCGGTTGTGCCAGGCTGGCTCTGCGGCCTATTGAGCTGGTCAGGGTTGTTCTGGAGCCACGTGCCGAAGGTCTCCCGGCGACGCGTGTCCAGTCCTTGTTGCCACGCATGCGGTCGGATAGGAGGCTGGGAAGGGAGTTGCGCAACTTGAGTGATGGAATTCATGCAGCTAAATCTGTTATCATCCCTATGGGTACACTGGAATGACTCCTTGGCACATAAGCTGTGTCTCGTTGCTTGGGCACCTTTGAACACCTCAAGGGTGGATAGATACCATTGAGAGGCTTGAAGAGGCCATGAGATGTGATGGTTATAGGTGTCTGGGTGGGTTTTCCCTCTGCTCAGGACCCCCAAGTCTGTTGTGGACTTGCTCCCTGGCGAAAGCTCCCATGGCTCAATGTCAACTTGGTGAAACTCATCAGCTTTGGCTCTCCCGAGCTGCGTGGGCGCTGGTGTTCTTGCACTGATCCCATCCCCTTGGGGGGTGTGGGATCGGAAGCGCTAGTGACCGCTTTCGGCTGTGTTTTGGAGAATTTCTGTGGGGCAAAGAGCCTTTGAAACGGCATTTCCCCCTTTGGAGAAGGCTTTTGCTGGTGTTGGCAGTACGTAATTTCTGGTAGCTGAAGAGTTTTGCTGTGTAATGTTCCAACTCCATGTAAATTAAATGTATTGCGGAGTCAACCTAAACAATAGCGTGTGGTTTTCCTTTGTTCCCCCCCCCGTTTCCCCCACAATAAGAGCTCACACAAGTTCCCGAATTACGTCTGTGCGCGCGTACGCTCAAGCATGGGCTCGGATTTTCCTAAAGCTTGCTGAGGGCTGTTAATCCTGAGGAGCTCTTTCACATTGGCGATAGCTTCCGGAGATCTCTTTGTTTCTCAAGAGCCTTTTCGGAAGGTGTGTTTTGGTGTAGCCCTCGGACGCTTGTGGCCCAAACACTTTGCAGTGACAGCGTATCGCAGCGCGGTGGAGGTTGGAGTCTCTTCTAATAAAACGCAAGCTAAGGAGGAAAGCCCCGAGGGGTTTTTGGAACAGAAGATGTTTTCTGTTCCTGCCACTAATCTCTGTTGCAGAATGAAATAGGAATGCGTACTTCAAATCTTTGTCGGGGTGTAGAAGGAAGCTGGCAACGGATGCAATCAAAAAACGCTGTTATCAAAGCTCTCTAAATATGTTGAAATGTCAAGCTTAATGATATAATTTTAAATTCAGCTATTCGGACTGAGGCGGTTTTTGGGTGCAGACCGCGCTTTCAGCTCGGCGTGCGGGTTGGGATCAAGCAGAGCGGAGCCTAGGACCATCGGGCGGATCCTGAAGCTAAATTACCCTGCGCCGTGGCGTGGCGTGAGCCTCTCCAGCTCCGTGGGTCGTCGCCGGGACGGATCTCCGACGAGTTGGGTGGTAGCGTTAAATCGAGGTGGGGTTTTCTAGGCTGTGGGCTTCGGAGCTGGGCGCTGGCAGGATGGTCTGCTCTTCACCTCGGCGTTTTCCCTAATTGGCGCGTTTGCCGTTGCCCGTATGTTGCCGGCACACGTGGAAATATTCAGAGTTTGTCTGACACTGCTCTTACAGGTTACAGTAAAACACAAGGAAGCAACACCAGATCCTACGCGTGGTAGCAAAGACCCCAATCCGCCCACCCCGTGCGATGGGAGACCGCAAGTGTCCAGCCTTTTTCTTGTAGGTTGGAATAAGGGAACTGCAAGGGAACTGCCAGTAACCTTGACTCTGGGATTTTTATTTTTTTTTTTCCCCTCGAGCAGGGAGGCTGCAGGTTGAGGACTTAAAGAAGCCAAAGTCTTTCTCTGAGCCAAAGGTGTGAAGCTGTTTATTTTCACTCTGGAAATGTATATATTGCAGGAGGCAGATGCTAGCCTGCTTAACCTAAGCATGCACTACTTATCTGGGGCCTGGCAAGCGTACAAGTGTTGTCCCTTCTAATCCCCCAATATTAAAAAGTCCAGGCACCTTTCTCTGGCCAAGTCTGAGATTGCTTTAAAAAACACACAGAGAGAAGCCAACAAAAAAAAAAAAAAGAAACACCCGCTTTCTTTGCCAAGTTTAAATGAAGACTAATGCCGTGGTGCTGCTTAATCTTGTTTTTCTTGCTATCTGATGGATGCTAACGTGGGATGGAATCAATCCCGGCAGCCGGTTATCTTCGCAGGGCCCCTGCACGTCGCTGAGCTCAGCATTACGGTCTCGCGGGGGAGCTGACTTGCCGTGGAGTCTCGAACCTTCTTCCTACGTTGCGGTGCCCCAGCAGCGGTCTTCCTCCTTCCTTTGGGAAGGGGTCTCCCGGAATCTCCCCCCCTGCCCTTGGACATCCGAGCAGAAATCCTGCTCAGCAGCGGCAAAGTAGGATGTGTCTGTGCGAGTGAAAACAGGGCGCAGTCAGGTTAACCTGGTGGAAAATTCTCCCTTGGTACCCGTGATGAAACTTAACTATTTTCCTATCAGTTGCTCGTGTTTGGACTGGTTCTGCTGGTAACAGCTGCCGTTGCCCTGACCCGCAGGAGGAGGTTGAGGGCTCCGGCTCGCGCGCTGCCGCTGTTTGGCGTCGCTGCCCCGACGCCCGTCCCGCCCCGGGGTCCCCGCCGCTCGCAGGGGCGCGCTGACGGCGCGGCGTCGACGCGGAGCTCGGCTGCGGCGGGTGAAGCAGCCGAGCTGGAGAAGCAGCCGAACCTTCAGGCGACGGTTTCGTGATCGTTCCTGCCTCCTTCCCCTGGACCGATGCTCCCCTTGGGCTGCCTTGGCACGAGGAAGGAGGCGGGAGGGAAGCTGCAGCCGCTGCTGGGTTGCGCAACTCCAACCCAAAGCCTCCCTCTCCTTCCCCGAGCTTCACTACCCCTCTCCTCGCGTGGGAGCCAGGTCAGTTCGTTGTAACAAACCTGGCCTGACCAACGTGATTTTCTCTCCCTTTTTATTTTTTTTTTTTTTTTTCCCCCCTGCCTAGCTGTTGCATCGAGACAGCTTTTAGCTGGGCCCGAGGCTAAGGGGATTGCTTTGCTGGAGGGACATCGGCAGTTGTGTCAGGACGCCTTCCCTCCAGGTTAAGCGGCGTAGAAGCGTGTTTTTGCCGGAGAGTTCGGACTTCAATTTTGAAACCAGGTTTGAGCGTGGGGGAAGGGAGGGGAGGAGAGCAGTAAAACCGAATTACCCGCTTAGCTTACTGTAAGGCTGAAGGACGAGTTGTTCGAAGGCTTGCTTTAATCAGGGGAAGAAAGGACGGGCTCTTTCCTGCTCGCTCCCTCAGCTGTCACTGGTTAGCCGGTTTGCTTTTTAATAAGCATTGCTCTCCTGCCTATCTGCCCTGGAGACTGGGTTCAGCGGCAGCGTGCGTTGGCATCGCACGTGACGGCGTGCGGACTGCTGTAAAAGGAGGGGAAGCAGCAATTTCGAGTGGAGGACGGCGCTTTTGTTTAGGAAACCCAGCCAAAATGGATCAGTCGCTCTGTTTTGTGCACGATTTTCAGCCGTCCGCAGGCACGGTGAACGCTGAAGGGTGACGAACAACCCTGCTGTAACACACAGGCTTCGCTTGCCGGTTCCAGCGCGCCTCCCATATCCTGCAGCCATGAGTTCACAGGCTCCTAATTGCCTATGATGTAAGACAGCAGTGGATGGGGTTGCTATAAATTCTGGCTGCAGGTGTGGATTTAATAGTTGTGCTTCCCTTTAAGGGCTCATGGATAGCATGGATCCCTGCAAGTTGCAACAGACTGAGCTGGGCTCGGGGTAAGGCAGCTGAAAGAACCCATTTCCCTGCGTTTTTTTTCTTAGAGCTGTTGCTTTGCCGGAGGCTACCGATGGACGAGGTGTCGGCGTTCGTCTGGAGTCGCCTCAGAAATGAGCTTGCTGTCCTCCAGCAGAGCTCGGCCGTGGTTGCTCTTCTTTTCATGAACCCTCTCTCGCGTCAAAACCTGCCAGGCCTGAGCGCGCCGCTGGGAGCGGACCCGTAGGCAGCCTGCGGGGACACAAGCTCCTTTGTCTGAGCGTCGGGCAGGTTTTTGTGATGGCCAGAGCAAGCCTGTCCTTCTGGTCCTTTTTCTTTTTCTTTTTTTAATCGTGCTCGATGCCGGCTGTAGGAACCGTAGAGAGATTATAAACACGGGTGATGGTCCTTGGTGTGCAAAATGCAAACCTTTTGGAGGGGAAAAGGCAAGCCCCGAGGCAGTACTGGAGCTTGCTGTGGCATGTGCACCTGCAGCCTCCGTAATTAGGACGGCGAGTCCCCTAGCTCACTTGAGAAAATGGCCATGTCTCACTTGGAGTTGGGGGTTTCTTACTTTTTTTTTTTTTCCTTCATTTTTGCCCACATTCTTGCAGTTCAGGGTTTATTAAAGATGCGGGGGTGCTGCTTCGTTAGCCGAGTTGCCTTTGGTGGATGTCCGTTCCTAGCCCCTCCGTTGGGCTGGCGTTCCAAGACTGCCTGGTGAGCTGAAACTGCTCCCTCACCCAGGTGAAAACTAAACCTCATTTTTCCTTTGGCTGAGTTTTCGGCTGGATCTGCCAGTAGATCTGACTCACTCGGTGGCCGCACGATCGTTGGTGCAGATAGGAGGATGCAAGCCAGGTCCTGAAGGAAGGTGTTGCTGCCCTCCTCGGCAGCTGCCTGTCTTTAAATTGGCTTAAACGGGTTGTGAAATCTCAGTCTTGGTTAAAATGGCTGGGATGAAAATGTAAAAACCAACGCCTCGCTCCCAGGATCGGGCCAGCCCTGTGGGAAGGAGTGGAGAGCTTGGGGGTGGGGGGGTTTGCAGGGGGACCCTTCGAGGCGTGGTGGAAGGGGAGCGGAGCTGTCGTCGGAGGGGCGGCAGGATGGGTGCAGGCGCTGAGCTAGGTACGGGGCAGAAAATGGGAACGTGAGGCAAAGCAGTGCCTGGCCAGGAGAAGTGAGAGGGGTGAGGTCTGCTCGAAGAGCAAAGGGTGAGAGTTTTGGGTGTACTTGGGCTACGGTTACTCCGATGGAACTGTTAGACTAATGATACCTTTGGATCCCTTGGGGTCTAAAAGCCCTTATTTAGGCATTTAAGCATAATTGCAGCCCGGCAGAACTGTATATTAAGCTAATGCTCTGTTCTTTTTCTTCCCCCGAGGCTAGAAGAGTCAGAAACCATACCCACCTCATTAGTGTGGCAGCAGGGGGACTGTCTCAGCTTTTTTTTCCCTGAAGTTAATAATAAAATTAACCTAATTGTTATGCCCGTTTGTGGGTAAGAAAGTGTGGCTCCTGTGATGATCCCCCCCCCGCTGCCGATGGCTGTCTTGCCGTGACCGGCGCTGCGACGGCGGGACGGAGATCCCAGGCCTCCCCGATCAGAGCACGTACGTGTGTCGACAGCGTTTTCGGCTGCGTGCTGCAGAGGCACAGTACACAAACCGTTAAATTTTCTTCCCTCGGCTCACAAATCCATTTCTCCAGTCAATGCCAAAGCATGCGTTCTTCTATCAAGACCATATGTACGCCAAGACCGAGGTTTTAAAGTCAAGGTGTTTTTGAAATATGGGAGCGCAAATTAAGTATCTGAGTAATCTTAACTGTCTTCTGAAAAAAAATTCTCTATCAGCCCCACGTATAACTCAGAGGATTAATGGAAAGCTCAACTTTGATCAGAGTCCAACAGCTGATACCAACCATGAGACTTTCCAGGCCTGAAAGCAAAATAGAAAAATCCAGTCAACAACTCGGCAAAAGATCCGCTTCTCCATCTCTGAGGCAGGCCAACTTTTTGGTCATGTTTTTAGGCTAATATTTCTATGTACTTATTTATTTGTCTATCTCAGTTGCTTAGCGTCCTGTGTCACCTTTGTCCCGTGATGCTGGACCTTACCTGTGACAGAGTTTGAGTGAATGATTGCTGTTCTTGAGGGTGTTTTACAGCTTTGGAAAAGGGCACGTACGCCGTGTTGAGGAAGACCATGGGGGCTTAAGGTCCCCTACCCTTGTAGGAACTCGGTAACCGTCTCGTTTGCTCAGCGCTGTTTGTTTTTTCCTGCCATCTGCCTCCCCGAGCAAACATTCAGTCCCCATTCTGAGGAAGAATAGCGTGCCATTACAAATGGCTGCGCGAGCGATAACGTTTTTTAGCCCCCAAAATCGCTCTCAGGATCCGTCACTGATTCACGGAGCCGGGGGGGGGGGGAGACGGGGGGCGTTTATATCGTGCGGAGCAAGCGTGAAGCTTCATGCACGCCCCTGCAAGGCTGCTTATAAAAATGCATGTGACCTAAAAAAAAGTAAAAATACCAGTTGAATCATTAAGCAGGAATAGGGGTAGGGAACACTTGGATGCTGGCTTAGCGCTGATTGATTTGGATGCCGGGCATGGGCAGAAATTTGGAGGCGTTGACGAAATTCAAGGCGAGGACTGGAAAGGTGGTGGCGCAACTGTAATTTCTCTCCTTTCAGTTGTTCCGATAAGGATCTTGGAAAGTATACTTTCATTTGTTTAAAAGGTAGTAAATAAATAGGAACGTAACATCAAAGGGTGCTTTTTCTTGTAATTTTTAAAGGCCTTTCCATTTGGTTTGTTTCTGTAGATGCCTGCGAGTGCGTTTCCCTGCAGTCTCTGACCTGTTTATATCCTTCGCACTTGGTTTACAGGGTCACTGTCAGCAAACCGGGTTTTGTGGGGTTTTCCCTTTCAGATTTTTGGTTTAAGGTCGAGGAATTACCAGGCTTGCAGGACTGCTTAGGCAGAGTTCAGTTTGTTTTCTAAAAACGCCCACGAAACCCCTTTGAAGTACGTAATTTTACGATTTACGCTCGCGAAATCCCGTCTTCCGTGATGCCATAATCCGAATGCCTAATTATGTGGGTGGCTTTTTTTTTGGTTTTTTTTTTTTTTTTTTAAAAATGTAAATGCCTGGCTCCTTATCTCCATTGCTGGGCTTCCTGTAATTTAGTAACACAGCAACCGCGGTCCCAGTGCTCGAGGTGGAGAGGGGAGTAGGACGGGAGCGCTTGCAATCTTCGTTTTTTTTGGTGTGTTTTTTTTCGACGCGGGCCGCGATTACAGCACGACTTCTTTTTTTTTTTCGGCGCTCGAGCCCTCTCTTCTGAGCGTAATTAGGACCACATTGATTCTTATTGCAGCTGGCAGCTGCTGGCTATTGCCTTTTTCAGCTTCTGACCCCCATAGTCCCGCTGACCTTTCCTGGGGTTAGTCGTAGGCCCTTTTCATTGTGATGGGCTAGAAGTGGCTCATGTGGAGTTGATTATTTCCTTGCTTGTCTGGCCTTTTTGGTGCCATAACTCCAAGTCACTTCCATTTTCTTCCCCTGCTTTTGGCTGACCACAGTGAAAGGAAATGCTTTTGCTGGCGACAGGATCGGTTTGCACGCTTGGCTGACGCGATTGAGACCCTGAAAAGAGGGGAGGGGGAGGGTAATGAACACTGTAGGTGCTGCATTTGCTTTTTAAAGGTTGATGTTAATGATTGAGTGGTCATTAAGCATTCATAAAAACGAGGCTTCGGCAGGCTTGCTTGCCTTTTAAGCGCGCTCGAACCCGCGCGTTGGCGTTTAAAAATCCCTCCGCCGCGTCCTTGACGTCGGCCCCGCTCCCAAAGCCTCGGCTGCGTGGCGCGTGGGCGAAGGCGCCCCGCTCGCCGTGGCCGGGGTCCTCTTCGAGGCTTTCCCAGCGACCAAAAAAAAAAAACCAAACCCCAGGAATAAACCTCAGCGGTTCGTGCGGGAAGCCGAGGGGGCAGCCCGCCGGTCGCTGCCGGGCGGCTCGCCCGCTCCGCCCCGGCACGAAAAGCTAATGAAGTCTATATGCCAGCTGTTACACTCATTTTGCCAGACCCCAGGAGGACAGCATGAAGACAGTCAGTGATCAAAGGCTTTGGAGATCACTGAGGAGCCGAGCCGCTGGAATGTCTGATTGCTTTCTCTTGGAATGCCACAGGCTTCAATACCTTCTTTTTTTTTTTTTTTAAGGTGTCTTGGTGCGAGATTTAATGATCTAACTCGGCTCGCTCCCGCTAAAGGCAGAGAGGTTTGGTTAATTCCAGGGGTTCCGTTCACTCAAAGTTTAGGCACTTTGAAAATCTGCGATTTTTGTGGTTCTGACGGAATCAATCTTGGGGAAGCAAGTTAAAATGCAATTTTTCTTGGTAATTCTGTAATAAATGACCTAGGGGGAAAAAAAAAAGCCCCACTTGCCGTGCTTCAGGTGCTAAATCACACGTGGTATTACAAGGTGAGGCGGGATTAATTGATTTTGGGTTGCTGCTCTTTAGGAAAAACGTGCGATCTTTAGGATCCGAAGCTGTTTTACCCCGAGTGAGAACTGTTGTCGCGCCTGCGGCTGGCAGCAGCTCCCTGTCGCTTTTTCCTAGGGCTTCTTGGAGAAGGCCGCCAGCTCCTGGAGGTGGCGTGGGCAACCTGAATAACCCCCTCTGTTCCCGAGCGTGCCGTTTCCTTCCTCTTCCTCCTCCTCCTCCTCCTCCTTCCCTGCTTTGCTCCGGCGTTTATGGGACCCGGTGCCTTTGGCTAAGCGAAGAAACCCTTTCCTCCTTTAGCTTCGGCATGCTGGAACGGCTCGCTGAAGGTCAGATGAGTTTTGGAAGGGGGTGATGGAGCGGGAGGCGGGTGGGGGTTAGATTGACGTGGGGTGGTGGCTCACCAGCTCTGCTGGCCGCTCGCTGCTGGGAAGGGAGGTCCCGGCGTTGCCCTGCCAGCCCCTCCGCCATGGCAGGGCGATGATTCGGGGCGCTGAAGCAGAGGGAATGAAAAAAAACATCAGGAAAGGAGAATATGAGGTAATGCCCTTTTTCGTGGTGACTCTGTCCTCAGCTGCAAGGGTGGAGATGAGCCGTTCGTGGGCCGGTAAATAAGCAAGGCAGGTTCTCAGCTGTGTTTTGAAGGACACGGGATCCTCTGGGGCTGGGCGCCACGTGAACGCGTGGCAAATGGTATTTTGTCGTCTTTTGGCACGTAAAACCTTTTTGGGGGGCAAGCACGGGTAGGAGTGAGTGAATTTAGAGGCGGTAGGTTAAGTTAGTTACGCTGGACGGACCAGACACGTGGAGCCTTACGCTGGAGAGTGTTGGTTTCTGGAGGAACGGTGAGAAACGGCGAAGCTTTGGGATGAGAGGAGCGGGTCGCTGCCAGGGCTGCCCCGCTGCGCTCCGTCTGTTCCCATCGGAGAGGGGAACCCCCCCCGGCTGCTCTGGTGCCTCCGTCTTCCCATCTCAGCCCGGCAGGACGTTTCGGTAAGTCCACGTGCCGAGGGCTGCTCCCTGGCCCGGGGTGGCCCGTGCCCATCCTGGCGAGGGGCTTCAGTCCCCGACAACCGGGTGACGGTGTGCGAGCCGCCCTCAGAACCCCAGCCGTGGCCTGGGGACCGCCCTGCTCCTGCACTGCGAAACCTCTCCGGTGCTCCTGAAGGGACTCATTACAACGTGCCCTTCCCCTCCGTTCGGAGTTAGCTCTGATGATTTATTTTCCTTGCCTGTAGACAGCACCCCAAAGGTCACGGGGCCGAAACTGTCAGCTGATGGACAGGCTGTTTGGCCAGGGGTGCCTTTTAAAAAGGGTCTGCGACACATGAGACGCACAACCAGCATTATGTTGTCTTCGGGAGTACTCCATCTTGCTAATTATCTCCAAAAGTACGTGTTTCTGGACGCCCCTGCGTGTGCAGTGTGTTTCCGAGGGGCGGGCGTCCATTGGAATGGTTGGGATGACTCCTCCTCGTGACTCTCTTATCTTCCTCGTTTCCCTTGGTCCGCGAGCAACAAATTGCTTTAGAGTTGACAAGGAGGTCAAGTGCTGGATGAAAATAGTTGGAAGATGACTTTAGATGAAGATGTCTCAGTGGGAGGAAAAATAGGGGCCTTTGCCGTGCTGTGGCTTTCCGGTATGCGGCACTGATGGTCTTGAGAAATTGCTGGTGAAACTGGAAAGGGCTTGATCCATGAAAACCATATCCCTCTCTGTTCAACCTTGAACGTTATTCTCATTTGTATGAATAATTCCTGTTACTTCTGGGTTTTATTTTTAAAGGCTCCGAAATAGCCCTTTTCTCGGTGACACCTCTTCCTTCAAAATAACTCTGGCTCTTTGATCCTCCAAAGGTGGAGGTTCAGCCTCTCAAGCCAGGAACAGTGAACAGAGCTGTTCCCGGGTGAGCTCATCTTGGAATGTGAGACACCGAAATGGAGCCGCATCCAACCAAAGTGCTCCTCCCTCTGCTCCCAGTAGGTCCCCACTGACTGGTGCTTGCTGTCAGAGTGGGAGCTTGGGGGTTTTTTTGAAATGATGGCAAAGGGAGGAGTCCTGGTTTTCCATCCCTGAGGCCCTTTAGCGCTCGGGTAGGTATTAATGCAATATTGAAGAGGCAAGGTTTCTCCGCTGGGTTTCTGAAGACCCCAAAACTACGAGCTGTGCTCTTGCCCTCTTCCCTGTACCTGGCAAGGGGCTGCTGTAGCGATGCCATCTGCAGAAGAAAAGGAAAGAGGCAAAGATTTTGGGGTAGTGTGTTGCCTGTTGGGTCTCACCTTCCCCCGGTGGTCCCACACCCACCAGTGAAGAAGAGGTTTCTGCCGTCCCTTCAAAAGTGGATGTTGGCGAAACCCTGTTCGGATGCCTGAGCGTTGTTGCTGAGCAATGCTACTCCCACTGAAGCGAGTATTTTTCTTTTTTCTTTTTTTTTTTTTTTTTTTTTTCCCCCTCCAGTCAAAGAACTTTGGTCTTTGTGGCTTGCTTTGTGTACTCACCGCTTTAGAGTTGATCTTACCACTCTGCAAGGCTGCGAAAGCCAAACTGGTAGGTCAAAAGAGGAGTAGCTGTTGACACTGGCAGCTAGGAACATGTAAAGAGAAAGATAAACAGAGGGAAATCAGAGACTGGATGAAGCAGATCTCCAAAGATAAAGTTTAGTTAAAGATAATGAGCTGGCCTTGTTTAAAAAGACAGCTGCAAAATAACCCAGTAGCTCCATGTGCTGGGGTTAAAGTTGACCGGGAATATACGTTTCATTGCTTTTCATAAATAAATAGTGGAGGGAAGATTTGGCAAAAAGCAACATCGCCCCCCACCCCTCTTCAGCAAAGTGTTTGATGTTAACAAGTTCTCTGGGTGTTTACTTTGTCCTCGGCGCTCGCTGGTGGAGGGGCTCTCCTGCCCTTGAACCGAGTGAGAATTCAAATAAACCAAAACCCCTTCTGCTCCACCGGGCTCTTCTGCCATCTGCCTCTTACCAAAACAGCCCCGGCCCTCGCTGAGGAACCAGCCTGGTCTGCAGGATTACCGGATCTTCCCATCAGCTGAAATAAATTTGCCGGATCAGATAAAACGGCCCCGGAACGGGAGCAGAGCTCGGCAGCGTTTCTTGCAGCCTTCCCAAGCTGTCATTAGAAGCCTGGAGTGCAATTTGCAGGGAGAAGAAGCAGTAAGCAAACAGCTCTATAAACTCTGGAGTGATTCTTTTATTATTATTGGAGCCTTTTCCCGATGCTTATTTTGCATGTATATTTTACAGCGATGTTCCGATGATAAAACGCTGTTATTTTTAAATAAACCACGGGAATAACTTTGCTGTTGATATCTGGATCCGGCTTCTTGGAAAGCAAAGGGCTCCACGAGCGCTCAGTAAACTGGGACTTGCTTCTCTCGAGCGTGTGTGTTGGTGCACTTGCTTCTGCCTGCTGCCAGTAAAACTCCTCGTTCTTGTACGCGTTAGATGCGTGTTTATATACGCGTCTGATAGATGAGATGTTTAAAATCCGTCTTGAACGTTATCAGCGGCGAAATTGTATGGCCGGGCTGATAAATGAAGTAACTGCGCTAAATGAACTCAGATCTTATTTGTCATTCTATGATGCAAGGCAAATAGAAAATTTAAGTGAACGACAGCTGCAGATTATTTTTTTTATCTTTTTTTTTTTTCTTGGCGAAGAGAGCGTTGATGGCGACCGAGCGTCGGAAACCGTTTCCATCAGAGCCTTACCTCGCGCAAGTTAGGTTTCGCCGTTGAGTGGGTATTTTGCTGGTTTCGTGATTTAGTTTGTATTTTTTAGTGCCAAAAGTGAGATGTCCCATAGCAGAACGGTCGGGCGTGATACGGCCAAGGAGAGGGCTGCCCTCTTGCAGAAGCCGCCGCGTAGGTACAAGCGCACGTACCGGGTGCCGCGGGAGCGTGTGTGCGAGAGCGCTCTTGGTTTGGGAGTATAAACGAGGGCGAGATTAATGCCGGTGATTTATTTCGGTGGAGATTCGCCGTTGCTTGGCTGTAAAGCTCGCTGGAAGGAGCGAGCAGATGAGATGTCTCACCCAGCAGGCTCGGAGCAATTACCAGCGGTAGCTGCATCGCGCCGCGTAGATTCATAAAAACTTGTAAAACAAGTGTAGCCCGGTGATAGATGGCCAAATGATTATTGTTTGCAAACAATATTATCTCCGATAGATAAGCTGTTTACTTTGGACTTTAATTCCTCCGGTTGGAAAGTAGGCTTAATTTATCAAGGCAGTACGGTTCGGTGCGAATGCTTCATACCCCAGCTGTGGAAAAAAATCTTATATTAAGAATAGTACTTGGAAACATAGTGAAGTTCAGTTCTAACTCATTTTTACAGATGGTTTCTATATTGCAGAGAATATTGGCTGTTTCCTGGCTGCGCTTTTGTTTGTTTTTTTTTTTTTTTTTTTAAACCCCAAACACTTTGTTGTAAGAGAGTTAAAAGACTAACTCCTGAAGCTTACAGTAGACATCTGTTTGTTTGTTTTGTAGCTCTTTCGGTGCCTCGTCGTAGTCTGGAGCTTCGTGCTTTCAACTTCGGTAATCTGGCGCTATGCATCCAGATCCCGGACGCTTACAGGCACTGCTCTTCTTCGCCGCCGCGGGTCTCATCTCTGCCACGAGTCCAGGTAAGGCCTTCTCGCCTCGGCCGCCGTGACTCTACGCCTGCCTGGCAGGAGGCTGGAGCGAGGTGGGGGTCGGCCTCTTCTCCCTGATAACGGGCGACGGGACGAGGGGAAATGGTCTGAAGTTGCGCCAGGGCAGCTTTAGGTTGGACATTAGGAAAAATTTTTTCGCTGAAAGGGTTGACAAGAAGTGGTCAAGTCCCCACCCCTGGGGGGATTTAACAGCCGGGCAGAGGCGGTGCTGAGGGCCAGGGTTTGGGGGTGGGATGGCAGGGGGAGGGGGGCCGTTGGGCTGGGGGAGCTGAAAGGGCTTTTCCAACCCAAACCATTCCATGATTCTATGACTTGCTTGGAGGTTTTGGAGGTTGCATCCAAACTTTTGATCGAGCAACGATTTGGAGTGGGTCTCCAAGTGGCCAACTTTAATGCGTATGATGGATAACCTGCTTTTAAGGAAGCATGGGGCGCTTAAACGCAGTCCTAAGCTGAATATATGACTTTGCTTTTGAAAACTTGGCTCCAGGCAAGTGCTAGAATGTGGAAGACTCACAGTTACGTAGGTTTGTTCTTTGGGATCTCTGTGGACTTAGCTGGATGCCGATTTTGCTGCGTACAGCGCATCTTGTGTTCCCATGGGGTTGGGAGGGGTTTGAAATTTGCAGGGGGAAAGGGGAATCAGATCTTTGAAACGCGAACGCTGATGCGTGGCTGCAGTTGGAACAGCTCTTGCGTTTAAAAAAAGAAGAGGGATGGTTTTAATTGACACATCTGCTCTGTGTAGTCAGCTTGTCTTAATGTAACCACACAAAAAAGAAGCTTTTACTACTTTTAGCACTTCATAGCCAATCGTTATAAGCAAATGGGATAAATTTTATTTTTCAAGCAGTCATAGGAGATAAATTCCAGCTGCAGGGTCACTGCTACCAATTTTGACTTTTACACTGAGCACAAAGTGGTGGTGTCATAAGCAAGGGCAGGGATGAAGATGAAAGTAACAGTGCAGTTTCGTAGCTCGTGGTGGCGAGCAAACTAAAAAGGTCATTGCTCTTTCTCTTATCCCTGGAAATTCAAACTGAACTAATAGGAAAAACGGGTTTCTAATTAAAAGCTAAAAACGGACATCTGGAGCCCTGTGAAATGCTTGGATACCATTTTTATGGATTTCATCTTTTTTGTTAAGTGAAGCCACACTTTAATTTCCAGTTTTATTTTATGTTTATGCAGATAGTTTATGGTTCTGTTAAAAATGCACAGTTTCTCATCTGAAACTCATCTGTACAAACGGAGCTTGGCTGGGCTGACTTGAGAAGAAAAGCACGAGCCGAGGGCCCCACCTATGAGAAAACCGTCTCTTATTTGGATGTCATCTCATATCGTCTTGACCCGTACTATCTGGAATTCCTTAGCTTATTTACAAACTAGAAATTGTTTTCCCCTGCCACTGCGTCTGTTTTTAAATTTTATTTTATTTTTTTCCTCCTGTATTTCTAACCAAATAGGAGTTACCGGCGTTAATTGCCTTTCGCTTGCTCCCTTTGTAAAAAAAATCTTTAGCGGAGAATTCCATAGAAAACAAATGGAAATAATTCCCAGTGTTTCATTGGCCAGGATAGGAAAAAATTTCTTCCAACAAGCAGGAATTTTCTTCTGGCAAATAAATGGATTCTCATAACCAAGTTTTGTGGAACTGAACCTTTTATTTATTAGCAGCTTTTCCTGTTTCTGTTCATCTTTACTCAGTAAAGATAATGGATGCCCAATTCATCATTCTCGTCCTGATGAAGTCCATGTATTTGGAATTAACAAGAGCCTTTGCTGTTCATCCAGCTTTTTTTTTATCCTGCTATTTTTAATTAGTTCTGCAGACTGGGAGACGGTTCTGCATAAATACCTGGCAGGCTGCTACCACTTCTAAAATTTTACAAGTCACGTCCGGGCCCGCTTCATATGGGACAGATCAGCCACAGCTGCGTGTTCCCGTACTCCGTCTCCTCAGGTGATGGCTGCTGTTGGGCTCCGCATAAATCCGGTGGGATTGCCCCTTCTGCTGGCCCTAGCGAGCGTGATGCCCTTGCCCTGTGCAGGGGCACCCTCTTCATGGGCTTTGAACCTGGTCTTGAAGTTTCCCCTGGCGTTCGAGATAGGGGGAACGTGTCATGAGCTCCTCCTGCGGAGGAAAAGGCGACGTGTGCTTGAGGATCGTTGGCAACTTGGAGTTCGGAGGCCTTTTATTTGTGTTTGATCTGAACAGTCTTTCAGCGACATTTAACCTTCTGATGAAAGAAGTTTGCCAGGTCTGTGAACAGCGGCAGGAGCCCTGGGAGGGAGCGGTGCTGGAAAGCAGAGTATGGCCAGTCCTTTGTCCAAGTCAATGCATCGTCAACCTTATCGCATGTGTTCATGCAAAATGCTGCTCGCTAACTGAATATACTTTTGGTTTTCCTTTCAGATCTAACTCCCCGTTTTATTTCTGAGCCCTTGTCTACTGTCCAGAAGTCCGGTGGGCCCGTACAACTCCACTGCTCTGCCGAGCCCGCCACGGCTGGCCTTTCTTGGCTGTTTAATGGGGAGCCTCTGGACAGCAAGGTGGGAGAAGTGGAAATCCGGTCGGGATCTTTGACAATCGTCTCCCTCAGCCTGTCGACGTCCGGTCGCTATCAGTGCGTTGCCAACAGCAGCGTGGGTGCCGTTGTGAGCAGGCCTGCGACGGTATCCATGGGCAGTAAGTTAATTTTTCTTTATATTCCTCGCTCCTTGCAAATCATGTAGACCTCAACTGGTTCGTATGGTTTGGGTTTTTTTCTTTGACTTTTAGAAAACTCCTAGTTTCAAGGTGGTGGGGTTTTTTTTTTTCCCTCAGCCCATACTTCATATATGATCGATTATATACTTTTCACCCCCTTTTTTTTTCTTCCCTGTATCATCTGAGACCTGTCAGGTGATGCAGCCCTGGAAGAGATTCCCCAGAGAGCTTGTGGATCCCCATCCTTGGAGGCTTTAAAGACTCGACAAAACCACACCTGATCGATCTGGTGTTGGTGATAGCCTGACTTCCAGCTGAAGGACCTCAAGAGTCCTTTCCAGCAAATATAAATATTATTGAATGAAATAACATTCACTTCGAGGAATTGACCTGAAGCTATGAGGTTCCCAAAAGCTTCTCTTCAAAAAGGATCTTGAAAGAGCAACTGCGCTGCCAAGCAGGAGCGTGCTTGGGAGTTGAGGAGAAATGAGTGGGAACTGTTGCCTGGGAAATAAGTGGGAGCTGCAAATTTTTCTCTTCACTTGTAGCATTTTATTTGGTCAAAACTATCTGATATTCTTCAGGTGGGGACAGTCTTCTGTCCTTTTAGGGACGATTTCCCTTCTCTCGGTTGCACCAGTTCTTCTAATCAGTCTTTGCCTTGGTGCTTGATCCATAAATTATTTGATCTTAAAGGACTTGAGAAGAGGAAAGGCAATGTGTTCCACAGGGGAAGGACGATGTGGTGCTGAGAATGGGAATATAATACCCCTCCGTGAGCATGATTTGTCCACTTGGGATCGCGGGGCTGCCTGAATCAGGCCTTTGTCAAGCAGGATTTGAGTGATTTCTCTGTAAGGGTACCTCATCTATGGAGCATGTCCAAAATCCCCCTGGGAGGAAAATTTCTTATAAGTGAGAGAAGTAAGTGTTTTGGTAAAGTACTGACCCATAGCAAGACCCTCTCGAGAGAGCTATAAGGGTGGCTAACATAGAAAAACTTCACAACCTAGAAGATGCTTTGAACATGAAGGGAGTAGAAGAGCAGCCTTCACGCTTTTCTCCTCCTTTTGAGATTTTTCGTAGAAGGTGCTGGTAGCTGTTGAGGCTTTCGGCTTGCCTCATTGCTCATGGCAACGAGCGGGAGGCGCTGCCACACTCGGTGTTGTGTTAATTATAATCACAGAAAGACAATTTAATGTTTCTTATGGACAGGCTGTTAGTGTAAATTGTCTTCTGTATCGCCTTCGGAGCCCGCGATTAGCGCTGCACCCTTCCCTTTCCAGTGTCATCTCTGCTTGCTTTTGCTGGAGCAGCTGGGGGAGCGCAGGGACTGCTTTTTCCTTCCTCCCTATTCCCGTGTAGAACCTGGCCCTTTCTGTGATAAGGAAGCATTTGTACACCGGAGGGTTTATGCCATTACGGGCTACGGAACGGACCGTGCCTGCCGATACGGATGTCCAAATGCTGCGCCAGAGAAGATAATCGGCTTGAAACCAGCTCTATTTTAAACACAAATCCCGAGCTTACTGCCCTTCCCCTTTCCCAAGCCTTGGCTCTTCTTAACCTGTTACCAACACTCCTCTAGGTTTAGCTAATTTCGACACGTCGGTGAAACCTGCCGTGGCAGCCGAGGAAGGAGGTACGGCTTTCATTGGATGCAAGGTGCCAGAAAGTAACCCGAAGGCACAGGTTCGCTTTCAAGTGCGAGGAAAATGG
The DNA here is from genome assembly GCA_017310255.1 of Butorides virescens. Taxonomy (NCBI): domain Eukaryota; kingdom Metazoa; phylum Chordata; class Aves; order Pelecaniformes; family Ardeidae; genus Butorides; species Butorides virescens. The sequence continues at coordinate 26,946 of JADKXX010010737.1, forward strand.
CTGGAACAATCAACAGGTGAGATGCTCTGTGCATCATAAACAGCAACATAAATAGCCAACAAAAGCTTGCCTGGGATTTTTTTCTTAGAACTTAAAGGAAAAAAAACCAAAACCCAAAGACCTCCAGAAACTTGCAGAACTTCCTGCGCAAATCACTTTATCTAAACCTACCCTTGAAAATTAATAATATCCTTTGCGTGGCAGCATGATTTCTTTGTGATCCCACATTTAGAATAGACTGATATATTTCTGAGAAGTTATTTAAAAAATAAAATAAAAAAAACTGTAAAAAGGAAGCCTTTATTTAAAACTGAGTTAAATGTAATCTTCTTTTTTCCTTTCCCACTCGTTTAGATAACTACCTAATTCTTCCATCTGGAAACCTGCAGATTTTGAATGTATCTTTAGAAGACAAAGGATCCTATAAATGTGCAGTGTACAACCCAGTTACTGACGATCTCAGAATAGAACTCACTGGACGAAAGCTCATAGTCACACGTGAGTATTCAGTTCAGCTTTCCAGAATTAATACATCTCAAACCGAATAAATAATGGCCCTACGATTTTAGCATGGGCATATCAGCCTAAATGTCCACTGGTCTCAAATACCACGATATGTAAAATCTGCCCTGTGTTACTGGCACATTCAATTCTTTTTTCCCCATACTGTGGAGGAGCAGCATGGCTGCTTTTCAGATCATAGCATCACAGAATCATGGAATGGTTTGGGTTGGCAAAGCCCTTTCAGCTCCCCCAGCCCAACCGTTCCCCTCCCCCTGCCATCCCACCCCCAAACCCTGGCCCTCAGCACCACCCCTGCCCGGCTGTTAAATCCCCCCCGGGGTGGGGACTCGACCCCTTCCCTGGGCAGCCCCTTCCAGCCCCTGACAGCCCTTTGGGGAAGGAATTGTTCCCCAGGCCCAACCTCACCCTGCCCTGGCACAACTTGAGCCCGTTGCCCCTCGTCCCATCGCCCCTTCCCTGGGAGCAGAGCCCGACCCCCCCGGCTCCCCCCTCCTCTCAGGCAGTTGTAGGGAGCGATGAGGGCTCCCCTCAGCCTCCTCTGCTCCAGGCTGAACCCCCCCAGCTCCCCCAGCCGCTCCCCAGCAGCCTGGGGCTCCAGACCCCTCCCCAGCTCCGCTGCCCTTCTCTGGACACGCTCCAGCCCCCCCAGGGCCTTCGGGGAGGGAGGGGCCCAACCCTGACCCCAGCAGTCAAGGGGCGGCCCCCCCAGTGCCCAGCACAGGGGCACGCTCCCTGCCCTGCTCCTGCTGGCCACCCC